>ML822530.1:20354-45141 GCA_009831015.1 Picea engelmannii | reverse complement strand
ATTGAATTAGACAGAATGCTGGAAGAAGGAATCATAGAAACCGTTGAAGAGTCAGAGTGGATTAGTCTTATGGTGGTACAAGATAAGAGGATAGGAGAAATCATGATTTGTGTAGACCTCAGGAAGATGAATGATTCATGTTTGCATGACCCATTCCCTACACCGTTTACATACGAAGTGTTAGATAATGTAGGAGGACAAGAGGTATATTCCTTTAAAGATGGATTTTCAGGTTATCACTAGATCATTATTTCCAAGGAAGATCGCCATAAGACCACATTTGCAACATAATGGGGTTCCTACCAGTATACAATGATGCCTTTCGGATTGAAGAATGCACCAGCCATATTTTCCAGGGTGGTGGTCGAAGCATTCAAGGAATTTTTACATAAATTTTTGGAAGCATATTTTGATGATTGGACTGTTTTTAGCTTATTACAAAATCATATTGAATGTTTAAGACTAATGTTGGATAAGTGAAGGCAATGTCAGATTTCCCTAAATATGACTAAGTGCATCTTCTTTTCACCCTTTGGAGTGCTGCTGGGCCATATTGTGTGTAAGCAGGGGTTGCCGGTAGATCCGTCCAAGATTTCCATTATTGTTGATCTACCCCCTCCTACCTCAGTTAGATAGCTGCGCATTGCGCTGGGACATATTGGATACTACAAGAAGTTCATTAAGGTATATGTAGAGATTACAACACCTATGGAGAAGCTTCTGAATAAATATTGTCAGTTTCAATGGACAAAAGAATGTCAGCAGAGCTTCGACACACTAAAACAAAAAACTGTTACTGCGCCTATTCTGGTTTTCCCAAATTGGAGCAAGGAATTTCATGTGCATTTCGATGCATCTTCTATTGCATTAGGAGTAGTGTTAGCACAACCAGGAGCATGATATATTGACCACCCGTTAGCCTTTGCTAGTAGGAAGCTCTCAACAACTGAGATAAATTACACCACCACTGAGAGGGAAGGTTTAGCCATGGTGTATGCACTGCAGAAGTTTCAACACTACTTGTTGGGATGCCACTTTAAGATGTTCACTGATCATTTTGCGTTGAAATACCTAGTCAAAAAGCCAGTGTTGGGGGGAATAATATGCATATGGCTATTGTTATTCGAGGAATATGATTTTGAGTTTGTGGTCAAGCCAGGGAGAATGAACAAGGGACCTGATCATTTGTCTAGGTTAAAGCATGGAGAGGAACCTACTAGTTTGGAGGATACACTACCACATGAATAGTTGTTGGCCATTAGAAATATTGATGATCACTTCGCCGAGATAGTCCAATTCCTGTCAACAGGAATGGCACCTAGTTAATATACAATCATCCAGAAGAAACAACTGGTAGTGCGCACTGCATATTTTTTACTTATAGCCGGACAACTATACAAGATGGGACCTTATGAGATCATGAGGAGATGTGTTATGGAGGCAGAACGAAAACTAATTTTGGCAGAAGCACATGAAGGCATAGAAGGAGGAAACTACGCAGGGAAAGAAACAATGCAAAAGGTTCTTAGAGCTGGCCTCTGGTGGCCTACTTTACACAAAGATGCCAAAGAATACTATAAAGCCTGCGATGCATGCCAAAGAGTTGGGAATCCTTCCTGAAGAGATGAGATGCCTCTAGCACCACGAATGAATTTGTAGGCATTTGAGAAATGGGCAATTGATTTCACGGGACCTATAAACCCACCAGGGAAGCACATAGGAGCTAGATACATCATTACTGCAACAAAGTATTTGACAAGATGGGAAGAAGCAAGAGCAGTTAAGGACTGTAGTGCAACTACAACTGCATGATTTATATTTGAGGATATCATAACCAGGTTTGGATGCCTGAAGACCCTGATGAGCGATCAAGGCATGCATTTTATTAATAAGGCTATTGAAGCATTGACTCAAGAATTTGAAGTTCATTACCAGAAGAGCACCCCTTACCACCCGCAGGCGAATGGTACAGTCGAAGCCTTCAAAAAAATCTTGGAGACAACACTGACGAAGATTTGCAGTGTGAACAAGGATGTCTGGGATTTTAGAGTACCAACAGTACTATGGGCCTATAGTACTACTTGCAAGAAGCTAACAATGCATACTCCCTTTAAGTTGGTGTATGGATTAGAAGCATTTCTCCCTATGGAATATTTGGTTCCTAGTCTCAGAATTGTAGCATTCACAGATATGGATGACACTGGCATTGTTCAAGAGAGGCTTGCGTAGTTGGTAGAACTAGAAGAAGATCGATTTGTTGTAGGATTCCATCAACAGGTACAAAAGGAATGAGAAAAGGCCTATCATGATAGACACATCAAGAAGAAATCTTTCAAGCAAGGAGATTTGGTATTGGTATATGACAGCAAGTTCATGAAGCATCCAGGGAAGTTTAGGACACATTGGCTTGGGCCATATGGGGTTGCTTACGTTACAAAAGGAGGAGTTGTGTAGTTGAAAACTTTGAATGGAGAATGAAAGGAAGGTTTGGTGAATGAGAGCCGGTTGAATTTCTACTATGACAACCAGTTGCCTCGCAGATCTCAGTAAAAGCATGAGAATAAGGGTCTAGGTACTAGGTGCAGTTGAAACTGGGTACCAGACACATAAAAGATAATCTGCATAAGGAAATAAGGGTGGTACAGAGAAGAAAGCACAAGTTGACCCACACAGTTCGAAGACGAAGAAAAATAGAAGGTTTAGACCTGAAGTGCCTCAGGACGAGTCACATGTGAGTGTTGGGGGCCTGTTGGCCCTTGGTTATGGAAGGTTGCGAAGATTAAGGAAAGAAGCGTGAAGTGCGAACTGTGCGGAAGACAAGTTGACTGATATTGGGTCGAAGTGACCAAAAGAGAAGAAAAGACAGAGTGAAGTAAGAGAAGGCAAGCTGTTGGATGGGGAGAGAAAGGAAGACAAATCAGCAAGGAAGATGGATCATGGATGACTCAGCAAGTGGAAAAATCCACCAATAGATGCTTTGGAACACCTCGCAAGAAAGAAGGAAACATAGGCTGGCGAAGCCCTGAAAACGTGGGTCAAGTTGACCTAGGGATTCAAACACCTAGGGTTTTGGTATTTAGGGTTTTGACACCTAGGTTTTAGCCTAAGGTTGTTGGTGAGCTATTGTAATATATAAATAAAGGTCTAGAGGACTTGGGATCGGGTTGTTGTTGCTGATTGATTCAACATTCGTGCATGTTATGAGTGATTATTCTTGTTGTGAGAGAGAAGTGTTGTGTGAGAGAGAGCATTCTCGTATTGTAAGATCTTCAGTTGGGTGCGAAGATGAACCTTGCAGCTGGGTGCCCAGGGAGGGGAGAGAGGAGAAGAGAAAGAAAGAGAGAGATCTGCAAGCTAAGTACAATATAACTATATGCTTTCATCTAATATATTATAAGCGCAGTTCTGTGCACGTAGCCCTAGGGAGAGGGTGAACCACGTATATCTTGTCGTTATCTGTGATTGATGTTGTGTTCTTTTGTTCTCTGATATACTGTTAAATGCATTATAGTGTTAGATATAAGATATACTGTGCGAAGTAGGCTTAAGAAATATAAGGAATAACTAGATCTATGTGAGCGTGTTGCCTTGGACCCACTTTGCATTTCCCCTGGTTGTAGACACCCGTGTCCTGCAACCCCCTATTACTACTTCAGGTGAGACTGCATCTGCTCCATAGGTGTTGCCAAAAGGGCCAATAGTTAGGGATTGTTGGTGCACTGTTAGAGATGAACCTTGGGTCTGCCCCTGTGCCAACACCACTTATCATCCAAGTGCCACAATTTATCCTTCACATGTAGATGAACTATTTATGTGCAAGAAGAAAAGAAAGAAAGAAGTAGAAGGAATGAGCTGGTCTTGCTGCCTTGCTACATCTTCTTCATGCTCCTTCAGACCTGTATCAAGCATACTATGCTGCAACATTCAATGATAAAACAACATATTAAAATCATGCTTACATTTTCTCTTCCTGAATTTATCCTATTGACCAGAGTCTCTGCTGCTGAAACATACATCACCATTGGATTCACGTTGTCGAATAACATAAATTTGATTTTCAAATCCTGTCCATTGGACACTGTTACCTTCAGGTCTTCTCTGGACACTGTCACCTTCAGGCCACTTTGAAGTTTGATGGGGCTAAGCTTATGCTAAAAAAATGAACTATTTCTGCAGAATATTCATCCACCATATGAATTGAAAATAAGTGCGCATATGATAAACTGTCATCGAAGTTCCCTACATATTCACTAGACAGTATGCGTGACAAGTGATTTGGTCCTGAGTTAAACTTTCCTGGTTTCATGATCACTTCAAAGTCATATTCTTCGAACAATAATAACCATGTGCATATTCTACCCCCCAACACTGGCTTATTCACTTGGTATCTCAGCGTAGAGTGGTCTGTATACATCTTGAAATGATATCCAAGCATGTAATGTCTGAACTTTTACAAGGCATATACCATTTCCAAACCTTCTCGTTCTATCGTAGTATAGTTCTTCTCTGTAGATGATAAATTCCTACTTGCAAATGCAATCAAATGGTCTATCTCTCCTTCACCTGGTTGTGCCAAAACTGCTCCCAATGTTATCGATGATGCATCAACATGTACATGAAACTCTTTGTTCTAGTTAGGAAAAAATAGAATCAATGCGGCGACCTTCTTCTATTTTTGTTTATCTAGACTCTTCTAACATTCATCATTCCACTAATACTCACTTCCTTCTTCAACAATTTCTCCATAGGAGTTATGATCTACACATATCCTTTGATGAACTTTCTATAATATCATGTATGACCCAATGTGGACTTCAATTGTTGCACTAAAGTTGGTGGTGGTAGATCAACAATCACGACTATCTTTGTAGGGTCCATAATCAATCCGTTTTTACACACCACATGGCCCCCAAAAATTATAAAAGGCGCACAAAAAATGCATTTTTTCAGATTCAATGAGATCTAGTATTTCCTACATTTATCCAACATTAAGGCAGAAGTTCAACATGATATTTTAATAGGCCAAATACTTTCCAATCATCTAATTACACCTTTAAATTTTTATGAATGAACTCTTTGAAAGTTGCAACAACTACTATGAAAAATATCACTGGTGCATTCTTCAACAAAAACAATATAACTATGTATTGGTAACAACCCCATTCTGTCACAAATGTTGTCTTATATTGGTCTTCTTATGTAATCCCGATCTGGTGGTAACCTGAGAATCCATTCGTAAAAGAGTAAGTCTCTTGACCCCCTACATTTTCTAATACTTCATTAGTAAAAGGCGTAGGAAAAGGGTCGTGTAAACATGCGTCGTTCAACTTTATCAGATCTACGGATATCCTAATTCCTTCTGTCTTCTTATCTTAGACTACCATTAGGCTGATCCATTTTGATTCTTCAATAGGTTCTATGATTCCAACCTCTAACATTCTATCTATATTTTTTTTACCTTCTGCTTATATTTCGGGTTCATTCTATAAGGTCTCTGCTTCACATGTTTGGCATCTAGTTTCAACAGAATCTTCATTTCTCCTAATTATCCAACAATTCCTTTCATATCTGAGAAAGTCATTGGAAACATATTCTGGTAGTCGTGCAGTAAGTCGACAATCTTTTCAACTTTTTCCTCGCTCCAGTAGTATCCTATGTGGGAAAACTTAAGTTTCTCTTCTGTACCAATGTTCACTTTGCGCATTCTATGGGCCTTGCATATATGGATAAATCAAGCTACGGTCCTTCGACTACATTATTCCCTTCAGTTTTTGGTATATTCAAATTCCTTGGGTATTCATCCTCCTATTCTTCTTCGACAACATTATAGCATTGCAAGACCTCTTCAACTGTCACAATGACTCTAGGCCCACTATACATCGAACCTTCTGTCGTAAAAATATTATTCTTGACTACCTGCAAGTATGAGTCAATCAAATAATTATTATTTTCAAAACCGAATGTTACCTTGAAGTTCCTGGTCAACTCTTCCAAATTTGTCATCCCTCTGTGCACTTCTAATTCTATCTACCAATTTTTTGGAGTAGTGTGTAGAGTATGCACAAATAAATGAGTCCATTCTTGTTGAGGTACTGATGTCCACTGCACAATACACTTCATAATGTGATCTACTGTACAACTTAATCAACTATACTTCGGCATGATACTTTCATTCTCTGTCTCGAATCTAACTTGTAATAACTTTCTGCATTGTGGCCAATCTCTTATGCCATCTTTGTGTGAAACACACCATCATGGAGGGGTTTCTTTCAATGCAACATCCAAAGATAATAGTCTCTATTGTTATGATCTATGCAACTCAAACTCTCTTATAAACGAATTTACATTAGTTAATCCATCATACCTTGGAGGTTCGACTATTTCTGTTCCAATCAATATCAATGCACATGTAATTCAAGCACATTTCCTTATCGATACTTCATGAAATATTGGTTGCCAATTCTCCAAGGCTTCTTCTGATTCTGATACACATGAGTTGATACTCATCCAACTAAGTACGCCTTCAGCTGTAGGACTGATGTAATCATCCATTTGCACATTCATATTATACAAATTATCAAGTTCTTTTCTCTTTGCTGGTTCTACATACCTTCTTCCTTCATTTGGGTCTAATGGCGCGATCACCTTCAAGTCTTCCACTTTGAATACCATTTGTATTTTCTTTAGGTCAATGATTGTATGCCTATCAAATTCTCAATCAAGTCCCAAGAGTGGTGGATAAGGTGTACTGCCATATACTATGTCGATCACTTTGAATTCTACTATATTGCACACTCCGTCAATATTGACATTTACTCCTATTAACCTTCCAACTGGAACGATCGTATGCTAGTTCACTAGTCTCAACTGGATGGGATACCAAATCAGCTTTGACTATCCCATCATCTCCAAAGTTTGTCTTGGTATAACATTTACATTGGACCCCAGATCCAAAATTATATTGTCCATTTCATAAGCTCCTATATGCACACATAGCCTGAGCTCCCTATTTGTTCGCTTCTTAATGTGCACCTCATTAACTGATCTGTGTGCTACAAGTTTCTCTTTTTCTTTGGCACAATGGTCAACCATTATATGCATACTAATCAACGCATATTCATCCTTCATTGAATCTAATAAAATTCTTTAAAATATCTTCAAAGTACTTACCTTATCAGTTTGTTTCTCTGAATGATCATAGACTAGAGGCATATAATATACTGGTGGTCTATAATACAATAGTGGCACGATCAAATTTGATGTTATCCAATTTACTCCCATCAATTATTTTCTTGCTTGCTGGTAAGTATCTTTCTCTTTTCTCGGATCAAATAATGGTAATGGCTCCATTGATTTCCTTACCCACTAGTGAATTCTATTCCCTTGATCTGTCACATCAACTCTAATTATTGTTCCTCTGCGTGTAACTACTTCTATTCTAGGATGATTGTTGCATTTTTTCTGCTGCTATCATTTGTATGTGTTGGTTTGGTTCTGGTTTTGGTTCCTACTTGCCTGATATTTTTCTATCAGTTGAGGACAATCCTTCGTCGCATGGTCCAATGCTATACAGTACGTGAATGTCGCGCATGGATTTGAGTAGTCACATGCTAAATGCCCTAGTTGATTTTAGTTATAACTAATGATTGGTCCTCTTCCTCCTCTACCATATCCACCTCTTCTTAGGCCTCTGAAGCCTCCTCTTCCACCTTGATTATAACCTCCTCTCAGAGTATTATACTGCGAAGCTTCTCCTTCTGCTGCTACATTTCCTTCTTGGATTCTGTAAGCATACGTACTGCACTCTCTCATCAGGTCCAACACACGAAAATTCTTCTCGTCATGTCCAGTGAACTTACAAAAATTGAAAAATAAATTCCTCGCAGTGCTATGGTATTTCTACATCAATGGACAATTATGAGAGTGGTGACCCACCGTCTTGCAAATTTCACACCATAATCCTAATAGATTTGGGGCTCCTATATTCAAGTATTGTTGGAATGTTGGACACTCATGTTTATGATGGACCTTTGTTTTACATGTGATACACCAGACTTCCTCGCACTTTTCTTTTCCTTTCATAATTTCTTGCAACCTAATAGTCAGTGCAACCAGCTGTGACTGGACTTGAGCCATCCCCACATTATTATCTCCTAAATGGGATGCTTCCAATTTCATCACAATTTCCATAGCTTCTGACCGTGTCGCAATTTTATGCTGTTTTAAAGGGAAGCTTATATGTGGCAATAAGCTTGCAATAAACCATTCTCTGTGTTGTTCATCCAGAATCTAGAATGTTAGGCGATATTTCAATATTTTAAACCTTTGGTCAAAGTCCCATACCGATTCATTTACAGTCTATTTTATCTCTTTTATCTCTATAATGCACCGTGACTGTGACTTAGGATTTTGGAATTCCTTAAAAAATTCTTGTCTTACCTATTCCAATGTCCTCTTTTGGCCTGCAGATGTAGTATTATGATATTTCATATACCATAATATTTCATGATCTCTAATTTTTTTTTCCAACTACGCAATCTTCACATCATTGTCTTGGACGTTCTTGACAATCCATATAGTGTCACAGATGAACATATGTTGTTCATGATCTTCTAACCTGACCCCTTGAAAGAGAGTCGTCCTTAGGGTGGAATTTACCCCCACCATTGAGTTCTGTGTGATATTCTTTCCTGATACCACTAACTGATTCTGAATCGATGTACTACTTCCACTACTCCTCCACTAACTACAATAAAAAAAAATTATGATCTTACCTCAGTTATTGGAGACACACACAGGGTCGTGGGTTCGATGTAGAGTCCGATCTGAGTGGAATCCTCTTCTACTAGACTGAGCTAACATATATTTTCTTCTATGCATAGACTCCCTTTGATCTGGAATATTACAACAAGTTCTCTTTCCTCGATCTCACTATGCTTCCCTTCTCTCTCAACCACATTCCTTTTCTTATTCGGTTTAAATCTCTTACCGTTGTGCAATATTCCAATCTCTTTGTTCGTCACACACTCTTCTTCACTCAAAATTATTATCCCGTCAATTCCTCATTCTTTATTTTCATCCCTTTCTATGCTCAAATCATTCCCTAATCATCCCCCAATTCCCCTATGTGCACAAAGGAGCTTAACAATCAGATTCCATTTTCATAACGATTTTTTCACACAACAACATCTTAATCCATGTAGATATTGACTTCAAGTATCTTCTACGTAGTCGTTTAAATAATTCCCTCTACGCAACACTATACGACTCTTAATTAAAACTTCCACCAAATTATAATTATGCATGATACATAATACAATCCAACCATTCCACATCAGTGTCATATATACATTTTTTTCTAGGTTACAAAGCCTAGGTAAAATCCCCAAGTACTTCCCCTCATTTCGAGGATGGTACCTAGGGTAAACCCTTGAATATTCAGGGCACAAGGCCAGTGAACAATAGGGCTCTCTATGAGCTCAACATGCCACTTGTGGGAATTGGACCCTGGTGGAGAGGATAACAATCATTCCTCCCAATCACTTGAGCTAAACCCAATTGACAGTGTCATATATACATATTCAAAACTCCATATTATTTGTATAGTTCATCAAGCTTCTTATTTATATACATCATCATCTCAGGTTGACAATTATTTTGTAATACTCAAACTACGATGACACTTAAACAGTAATAAGGAGACTTAGTTCTAAAATTACAATTATTTGATTTTGATGTTTTGACACTAAAGAATCAATAACATTTGGTTCAGTTGAATTCTCTTCACACCTAGCTTGGTATAAGTGGATTATGTCTTTACAACTTAGCGAAATGACATGAATCTTCCATCCAAGTCAATTATGATATGCAAATAAACTATTATATTGAACCAAACACTCAACTTGTATGTTAGTTGTGATCAAGAATCTTCTATGGTAAACACTAGAATAATGTGAAGGATTTCATACTTGACATTTTCATACTTAGTACAAGAACAATACTATTAATCATATTTACATACATTGCCAATTATTTATTTTATTAAAATAATGTGTTACATCATTTAAGCATTGTTATCACACAAGTTGTAAGTTGGGAAAATCCCGACCCAAACCAAAAAATGGCGACAACTAAGAGAGCACCTACCCACTGTCACCTTAGATAGGTATTCTTGTCACTTTAGAGGTGAAGTTATCACCTCAAGGGGGGAATCCCGGTGATCCCAGGGGGAAATGAGATGGAAAGTGAGATGATAAGATGGATGCCCCTATAGGTCAAGTTTATATGTGGAATATGGTTTTGATGGCACATCTTGGTGGTGGCCAATGGTTGCCAAGAAGTATGAGTACCTGCAAAGGGTGACTGTACCTACCTGAGACACAAGAAAATCCAAATATGCACGTAATATATTAGGTGGAAAAGCAAGTTAATATTGTTGTCCCTAATTGCAGCAGTAAACATAGATATATATCAGTAAAATAAACATTGTTAGAGCTTCTAAAAATATGCTTAAAGTCTATCAAATGATGCAAGAGAAAAGTTAGTAAAACACTAGTACAACTCAAGTGTAAAAGCATAAGAATTTAGCATCAATGTAAGGCTGTTATAGACATGTATTGTAGAGATATATTTGCATCCTTATGGCTGTAGAAAATAAGTTGTTACAGAAGAAAAATCATCCACCAAAAATCACAAGTAATCCACCCAAAAGATGCACTAAGACTGGTAGATTATAGGGGTAAATTGTTAACAAATTTTGAAGGTTGAACTATGAGTTATTTAGATATTTGTTTAGGGTTTTCTGCAGCCCTAGTAGCTGTAGCTTTGTTTTATTACAGCAGCAACAAGTCCTTGACAAAACAAAATGCCTTAGAGGCCTTAGTGACCTTAAGCACATAGAATAGATTCCAACTTAGAAAATTTCAATATCTTTTGATTTCATATATCCCAATGCAATGATTTTGTTTCTCCAATGAGAGGATATTAGTGCCTTTAGCTATTGGGTTGTGGAGTCATAAAAATTAAAGAGCTATAAGAGCTACTTCCTTGGAAGTGTAAGCTAAACTAGCTAGGAAAAACCCTAGGAGGGTGTAAACCCTTTTACTCCTCCTAGTATTCCTTTATGAAACAAGTTATTTCAAGACAAAATGATGGGCTTAGTGGGGTTATATTCCCTTATACTCCCCAAAATCTTAGAAAATTAACCTTGCAACTAAGAAAAGAATCAATAACAAGAGAGAATCCTTACCTAGTCTAAGCATTAAAAAGATAAACCTCTTTTTGACCAAGAAAATCCACCATAAAGCAATAAATAAGCCTCCACAAGAGATAGCACATAATCATCCATCAAATAGCCAAAGATAAACCATTTCAAGAGAAAGTGACAAGATATATATGCAAAATTTCCCAAGTAGGGCGCAAATTTCAGCCAAGGAGTCTCTCTCATAGAGGAGAGTTATGATCCAAATGAGATCCAAATGATCTCTATTTATACAAAATGTTCTAAACATAGTTTTTCCACAAAGTTAGGGTAAAACACAAAATAAGGGGTCAACAACCCTTATATTTCCCCGTAACATAAATGATACTTTTTTAATTCATAATTTTCACATAAAGTAAACCCTAAAGTAAGACGTCACCCTTCTAGGGTGATGTTTTGGCACTTTTGTAAGTTGTTGGAGTAGGAGATGGGTGAGCTAGGACTCCAAAGGCCAATTTTCTTCGTCCAAGCCTCTCCTCCATGATCTATGGATTCCTTCCTTCAAAACGTGCCAAGTGTCCTCAACCACCACCAAACCCTAGCCCTACTATGACGTCAAGCCCTCAAGGGTGACGTTTTCACCTTCTTAGGCATATTGTTTGGGTGGTAGAGGCTAGGTTAGGTCCTCAATGATGTCTTTTAGGCCTCCAAAGGCATGTATTAATCATACAAAATGTGGTCCCTTGACATCCAACATGTGGGATTCAAGCCCCATGGAAGCCCAAGCTAGGCTTGTTACTCCAAAATTGTCCACCAGCTGGGTCCTGCAAAGACAAATGGATACACCCTCCAAGGATCTCAATTCAAAGAATCATGATGAGTAAATCAAATCAATAAAAGAGCCATGTAAGAATGTACATCCAAACCACCTCATCAAAATAAACCAATGCTCAAAGACCCTATGCGATTCACCAAGTTTAGGAATGGGATGGTTAACAAAATGACCTGTTGCGTGAATCATACCTCAAGTTTAGGGGTGTTTCCCGAGGGGACCTCCCTCCAAGTCATGTGGATGAGGTGTCATGGATGGGGGGGAGTATTTTGAGCATGGGGTTAATGACATACAAGGGGTTGTAGTGTCTCACTTATGGTTTCCTTTGTACAGGGTGTGTTGCACCTTCGTTTTCAATGCAACCTTTTTCCAAGCCCATTTATTGCCTTTTATTCTTTTAGGATGTTTCCAGGTTGAAGCCAAGGTGGGGATTCTACCTAAGCATGAAAAAATGTTCCCACCTTGACACTACCCTAGTCACATCATGCTTCAACAAGTTGGAAACATGTGTGGGGCTTCTACCTAAGCAATAAAAACATTGCCCACACATGGTCCACCCTAGTTGGCATTTTGTTATATTTATTTTTCACAGATCCCACAATTTTCTTATGAGATACATTTCATTGTCCTCGGGATCCTTGGGAAATCATCTAGAAGGTTAATGATTTGGATTTTATCTTTTGTCAGTTACAAGCTACTGGGCCTTCAACTCCTTCTTCCCATGAAATGAGGGACAACCCCTTCTTGGGTTAGTACACTCGAAAATCCCAAAAGGTGAGAAGATGAGGGGATGAAGTGTGGAAGGTGACAAGTATGGTCAGGAATGGAATGAGGACTCGTCAAAAAGACATCCTATTAGCAGAACTATCCCTAAGGGTGACCCACTTACTAGGGTGCAATGTCAACCACCAAAGTGAAACAAGGAAAATAGCATAATGTCCAAGGAAACATTACATAATCAAAAGTAGTAATACATGAAACAAACTCAAATGCCTCAAATATTGAAATGACACTCACCATAATACTTGGTTTGTACCTCATGGAGAAAGATCCAATGTCTTCTGGAGGCCAGCTATTGTGGTGGATACCGTCGTGATGAACCTGGAGTTGTGGTGGTGAGGTGGGTCTCTGTTTGTGCAAGTGGACATTGTTGGTCAAGTTGTCTCTCGGTACTCCATGTATGAAACCTGAGGGCCTAGAGACACCATCTCCTTATTTATCCCTAGAATTTGGGGATAACAAGCATTTAATTGGCACCGCATGTGTCAATTCGAACTTTTTCCAAAATATACCTTGACGTCAATTCATAGAATGATCTTTCATAACATAAATAAATTTGACTTTGTCAATTTGGTTTAGCTTGGGTGGTTGGGAGGAATCTTTGTTATCCTCCCCACCCATGTTCAATTCCCACAAGTGACATGTTGAGCTCTTTATGAGTATATTATTGTAATTGCTTTGAGCCTTGTTGTTTACCGACCTTGTGCCCTAAAGATTCTATGGTTTACCTTGGGTACCATCCTCGAAATGAGTGGAAGTACTCAAGGGTTTTTCCCTGAACTTTGTAACTTGGAAAAAAATATTTAATTTTATATAAAGATATCTAAAATATAATTTCCTAAACAAGCTCCCTATTGTTATGTACTACAAACTACATAAATTGCCAAAGTTAAGTATGTCAAATGACCATTGTTATTTACACAACTCATATATCATGCAAAAATAATTTCATAAAAATGAATATAATGGTTTACCCTATGGTTGCAAGCAACACTACTACTAATTCTCATTCGATAGGTTCCCATTTGGGGGCTTCCACTAGTAACATAGCCCCATGCATCAAGAATTGGATCAAGATCAACTGCTTCTTGAGCTTTTGGATTGGGCTCTCGACTAATTCAAGTTATTTACCTAAAGACCCAGATACATATTCACTGGCATAGGTAGATGAGCATAAATGGACCAAGGAGATCGATGAATAGATTGACTAGTATATATGGTAGGTAGGGTAGGCTACTTTCCACTTCCACTATGGCACACTCATCTCTTCCTTCCACATGCTAAATAGGTATGATTATTCTTTTGTTGTTGTTGTTTTACATCGATGCTACATTGAATTTGAAAGTTAATCATAAACATATAATCATTATACTATCAATGCATCCTTATGAATTTATTATCATACTATCACATGCTTATGCTTACATGTATATATATGGCATACTATTCGATATTCAAGTTATATATATATATATATATATATATATTAGAGTAAACAACACGCTCAACATATATATACATAATAAAGTAAACAAAACACACATGTGTAAAGGTTTACAATCTAGACCATATGTAAATATATATATGTTTGAGTAACTCTATAGGTTATATATATAGTAGAGTAAACAACACGCTCAATATATATATATATATATATATATATATATATATATATATATATAGAGAGAGAGAGAGAGAGAGAGAGAGAGAGAGAACAAAACACACATATATGTGTAAAGGTTTACAATCTAGACCATATGTAAATCTATATATGTTTGAGTAACTCAGTAGGTTATGGACACTAGTTGTATTACATAGTATTTTGCTAGTTGTATTACATAGTATCTTTGCATACATTGGTGATATGACCTCATTACAGAGTGTCTACTCTGTATTGGTAGATGTTTACGGACATATTATAGTTTTACTCTTTATTCATGGATACAACAATTGTATCCCATAGAACCAATATGTGTTTTAACAACAATCATATCAATATGTGTTTTAAACAACAATCATATCAATATGTGTTTTATCAATATGCATTCCAACAAATGGAGAAACCATGGTGCACATGTTAAATACATATGGATAAAATTTATGTTTTTACTCCAACTATTAATCAAGATTTTTTAACAATTTATACAACTTCCAAAAACTATGCATATTCATAATTCTAATGCCATTGTAATATAAAGTAATATAAAGATATGCATAATTCTAATGCCATTGTGATATAAAGAATATATTAGATTTCAAAATTATAAATAAAAAGAAATCAAAATATTACTTATTATGTTTTATCAATTTGGAGTCCAACAAACGGAGAAATCATGGTGCACATGTTAAATACATACGGATAAAATTTATGTTTTTACTCAAGCTATTAACCAAGATCTTTTAACAATTTATACAACTTCCAAAAACTATGCATATTCATAATTCTAATGCCATTGTAATATAAAGAATATATTGGATTTCAAAATTATAAATAAAAACAATTCAAAATATTACTTATCTCCTTGTTACTAATTTATGATTTTGATCTTGTTCCCTTCCTTCTGTTAACTTATTGATTGGAAATGTGTCTACCGATTGACCACCCTATTAACTTCAATGGGTAATCTTCTTCCCCAAGGACCCCCGAGCAATAATGGGGCTATATAGAAGTTACCAATCTAGCAATAAAAGAAGAGTGAAGCCAATAATATTGAGAAGAAAATCCCCACTTCACAACACTCTTCAACAATGACCAATACAAATTTTTAGTCTTACAACAACTATCCAACATTAGGGGTGAGAAAAAGTGTTTTCCTCTTAGCTCAAGCTTTCCTTTTTCTCATATTAAATAAGATATGTATGCTAAGGAAATCATCTTTTCTATTCTTTAATCAATCTTGTTTCAATGTACACTTGACAATTCATAACTGATACCAAGGGTGCCATCCTTCTTCACACCCTTCAAGAGTTACCTTTCAGTAAGTACCAAGCGTGCCATGTTTACACATGCCCTTCAAGCATCCAACTTTTTTGGTGGGTGAAATGGTGTAACTATTGAAACTCTATTAACTCAACCTTTGTCACCCTTTTTGAGAGACTAATGATCACTAAGGAATAAAGATCTTACCTTATTACGCATCCCTTAGAAAAACCTCATGAATGACCGAATTCGTAGCCTACCCTCACAACAATGTGAAACCTCTAAGTAAAAGCATCACTAGATTTTCAACCCAGGTCACAAAAAATGAGTGCTATTATGTGGAAAAAGGAAAAAAGATTGTTGTTCCTCTTCTCTTGATGGTACCTCATAGACTTCCATACAACCCCATTACCCATATGTGGACCAATCGACACACATGTTTCATGTGCATGCACACATTATAATAAACACACCAACTAGGTCCATAATAAAAACCTAAGCATACTATTAACTATTTAACATATTATAATACCTCGATTCAATCCAGAGTCATATATAATGTTGATGTAATCCCACATCAATATACATGTGGTTTCCTATTACACTAGGAAAATCATCACTAGGATCTGCAAGTTAATGTATTCAACATTTTCATTTCAAAGTGTCATAATCATACAAATCGACAATATCAATTACGTCATATCAATTATTTTTATCCATCCATGTTATCATAAAAACATTTAAATGAACCCATTCCAAATCATCACTTAAAACCAATAAAATAATTAAAAGTTTGACTTTCATAATCAAAGTGCAAGTCAATAAACCTAGTCATTTATAAACAAATGCCCTCAAAAAATAAGACCCAGTCTGCCAAATAGGTAGAAACAAATGGGGCACTACATGGAGAGTGTGATAAATGAAATGACATAGAAGATTGTATCAATATTTCTAAGTTTGAATTGGCCAAGTTTGGGGCTCAAACATAACTTATTAGGCATCCTATAAAACTTGGAACATTTTTAAGTTAAAGGCTGAGAATACCAATGAGGAAATGAGTAAGAAGAACCTCCACATATTTATCATTATCATATGGACAAGAACATCACATTCTTGGTCATGATAAGAAACATGAGCGAGACTTGAAAAATCCAGGGAAAATGATGTAGGAGCATCGCTCCACCTCAACACGTGCCAACTATTCAACATGTTGGTGCACATTCAAGGAGGGGAGAGGCACCAAACCTCTCATTTTCCCCTCGAATGTTAAATGTAATCAAAGAAATTAAATGTTGTTAGGCTGGAAGATCCAAGTCATGCCTTCACAAAGTTTGTAGATGAGGTCTCCTTAAGTGGCCGACGGTAGGAGGGATCTAGATCCGATTCGGACTAGATTTCAACTCATTGTAATCTGCCTCAATGGATAGGCGTTTTGATGGCGATTAGACACCACTAGTGTATCTTGGAGGGAAAGCTCGTCGAGCCCCTCTTGTATAAATATTTGTATCATATGCCCAGTATAGGTGGAAGGTTGTTATTGATAGGAGAGGAGAGAAGAACCAAGACTTAGTTGCAGTCCAAGCTCCTACATTGTAATTGACATTCTTATATCAATACAAAAGAACAAATTTCACTATTTACAAATTCCTGAGTGGTGGGTGTTTGTTTATGAATGTCATGTGTGTGTTACGCATGCATATTCTGTAGATGTGTATGTTAGTTTTCATCTACAGGGTAAGGATAGAAATTCTCTATCTGTGAGTTTTTTAAACTATTATGGGTTCTTTAGGCTAAGCGCAAGGAGTACGCGACAGAGTGTTGAAACTCTGTGAGCTAACGCAAGGAGTTTGTACCTGAAATCTTTCGAGTCAGAGAAGAATGTGTCGGGAGGGCACACTAGAGAAATTACAACTCAAGGTTGCTGAATACCTTGAAGGAAAGGCTGCGTAGAAGTAAGCATAGAAAAGAGTTGGTGAACACTCTATAGAACTCTGCCAGGAAGGCATTGAGCAGGTGTAAGGAGTGCACATAACCAACACATTTTGAAGTGTTGGATAATTTGAGGAAAACCCAGAGTTACTGAACACTCTGAGGAAAGGAATCTCTATAAGGTTGCATTGAGCAAAAGTTTCCAAGAGGGCACAAATATCCCATCGGGGAACAAAAGGTGACAAAGACCGCTAAGGTATGAGTAGTTGAAGCTCAAGGTGGACAGAGTTGCTAAACACTCTAGAGGAAGACCTATGCAAGGAGTGCACCAGGCCAACACTTAGACAAAGTGTTGAAAGACAACCATCTGAAGGTCAGTCAAGCGCAAAGAGTGCGCCAAAGGTAAAGTAATTTCATTTTACAAGCTCAGGAGGAATGACATCGAGTTGCTAGGAGGGTACTAGAAAGTCCTTGGAAGGACACAGAAGGGCCGAGAACCTTAAAGATTCGAGCCAACAAAAGCTCAGAAGGATTAGCCACATCGTGCAAAGAGTGTAGAAGGCTGAGAGGAGTCCAAGTTTCGGACTGTGGCATAAGTGCTAAGTGTGCACAGGAGTAAGGATTCCTGAAGTCCCGAAGCCAAGCGGGACATTCCATCATCTAGAGGGGCAGTTGGCAAGAGATATGGAAGTCCAGAGAAGTCGTTCTCCGAGATTTTTCAGTTAAGCGAGGTGCAATATTTCCGAAGCTCTGAAGCTCCGAAGCCCGAAGTAGATCATGAACGTTGATCGTTGGGAGGGACGAGGTAGCATATCCGAGAGTTCATGAGAAGGAACTTCAAAAATATTTGTGTAGAGCAAAGGGAAATATTCACGGAGTCACGGAGAGAGAAGTGAATCTAGACCGTTGGATCCAGAAGGACATGTGGAGGAGATCCATCTATGTTAGAGGAAAGGTGATTCGAAAGAAAGAGGAGAGTAGTGTGGATGAATTACTGAAGGCCAGAGTCTGAAGTAGATCATAGCCACTGGTTGTGAGGAGAGACGAGGACCGTAGATCGGGTCTCGGGTAAATTCGCCGATTCAGAGATCAAGAAGAAGGGAGTAAGCCTCTCGCGAAATCTCTGAAGTGCGGAGTTGCAAAGAGGACTGACCCGAGGTCATGTGAAGAAGAACAAGGGCTTAGCAAAAGCCCACATGTCTCACAAGACCTGAACCTAGGAGAAAAGGGGTCTGTGTAAAATTGATTTGGGTTCCAGTAGGGGCTCGAAGAGTCGATTCGACTCAAGTGATTGAACGATTCTAGACTGGGAGGTCACACAACCCCTAGGGGAGAAGGGGGGTCTATGTCAGAGTGGTATCAAAGCCACAAAATTAATTTCTGTAGGAAGAGGAGACAGTTTGACTACGTCAAGTAGTATCATAAGCTTGATTTCGCCTGTAGACAACAGGTGAAGGGAGATAGAGTGAGATGCTTTGTAAAGACTATTGCAAGGTGTACAACATATGGTAGACAACCAGGTGGGCTGGAGGTGAAGGAATAAAGATTGCTACTGAAGGCCATGAGTGTGGTTGAAGAAAATACCACCAGTAGAAACACAAAGCAGAGTTTGACAAGGAGCTTAGTGAAATCCGAGCAGAAATGGAGAAGCTAGCATTGAAGATGCAACGGGAGACAAAGGTACGTTGGAGGTACGAATGGCCTCTGAAGAGGAAATCCAAATGGCCTGTTCAAAATTTTTTGTCCATAAGGCAACAACAAGTGTTAAAAAGGTGGCTGAGGCATGTTGAAAACCTCAGTGATGAGGGAAAGAGATATGTCAGAGATCTCGTAGATTTCTAGGTGGGCAATGAGAAGAGATCAATTGATGTCATAAACTTCCAGGAGGGCAGAGGAGAAACCACAGATTTCCAGGTGGGCAAGGGAGAAGAGATGAGCTCAGCTGAGAGTTAATGTCAGCAAGGGGTGTTGACAGATGGAAAAGAGGTGGAAGAAAGACCTCATGCATATGAAGATTCATGTGGAATTGCAAGCCATGTGAATGAAGATGATGATAAGTTAAATACTTCCACCATCGAGGAGGAGGATCAGAGGAGCGTTCTGATCATTGGGGGGATTCATATATTCCTGCCAAACAACCAAGTAGAGGCTAGCATATGTGTTGCATATCCAGCAGTAGAAGGCCAACCAACAAAGATTGTCATAGAGGAGAAGGAGCATATACTAAAGTCTGCCCCAACAACAAAGAAAGAGGAGCACACCGTTGAGTTGCTCACTTAGTGGGAGACGAAGTTGAAGATGCCGAAGGATTGGTTGGACAATCCAGAACCAAAAGATGGATACTAGGAGATAGCCATGTCATAGGAAACATACTAGCATGAGGAGTAGCTGGCAGAAGCTGGAGTTGAACCAACACAAGCATAAATGAAATAAGTCGAACTGTTAGAGGAGATAGCTGAGCGGTAGCTCAGTGATGGGCCTGCTGAATTTGAGTCTACAGCAGAGTGGCCAGCCAACACCACAGGAGATGAAGGTAGCATGGGGGATAAGTTTGGTCTGCGCATTGATCGACATGAGGAGTTGCAGCCGAGCAGAATACATAAGGAAAACCAGACAACAAATCAACTAGAGGAGTTAATACAAGAGATAAGGGATATGATGTTGAAGTCAGCAAAAGGAAGCTTAACAGAGGAGGACCTGCACGAGTAGCGGGGCAACAACAACATGAACAAAGCATAAGAGCAGGAGGACAACTCCAGGAGAAAGTTTGAGATCCAGGAGGATTTCAACAGAGCTGGGAAGCTCACAAGAAGGAGCTGATCAATTTTTCGTAGCAGTGGAGTATGATGTAGGATCATCACACCACCTCAACACATGCCAAATATTCAACATGTTGGTGCGCATTCAAGGAGGGGAGATGTGACATACCTCTCATTTTTCCCTCGAATTTTAAATGTAATCAAAGAAATTAAATGCTTTCAGGCTAGAAGAGCCAAGTCATGCCTTGACACAGGCTGTAGATGAGGTCTCCTTAAGTGGCTGACGATAGGAGGGATCTAGATCTGATTCGGACTAGATTTCTACTCATTGTAATCTGCCTCAATGGATAGGTGTTTTGATGGTGATTAGACACCACTAGTGTAGCTTGGAGGGAAAGATCGTCGAGCCCCTCTTGTATAAATATTTGTACCATATGCCCAGTAGAGGTGGAAGGTTGTTGTTGATAGGAGAGGAGAGAAGAGACGAGACTCAGTTGCAGTCTGAGCTCCTACATTGTAATTGACATTCTTATGTAAATACAAAAGAACATATTTCACTGTTTACAAATTCTTGCGTGGTGGTGTTTGTTTATCATGAATGTCATGTGTGTGTTATGTATGGATATGATGTAGATGTGTATGTTAGTTTTCATCTGCAGGGTAAGGATATAAATTCTCTATCTATGAGTTTTTTAAACTGTTCTAGGTTCTTTAGGCTAAGCACAATGAGTGTGTGATAGAGTGTTGAAACTCCATGAGACAATGCAAGGAGTACGTATCTGAACTCTTTCGAGTCATAGAAGAACGTGCCAGGAGGGCACACTAGAGAAATTACAACTCAAGGTTGTTGAATACCTTGAAGGAAAGTCTCTGTAGGAGTAAGCATAGCACATAGTCGTTGAACACTCTATAGAACTCTACCAGGAGGGAATTGAGCAGGCGAAAGGAGTGCACAAAACCAACACGTTCTGAAGTGTTGGAGAATTTGAGGAAAACCCAGAGTTACTGAACAATTTGAGGAAAGGAATCTCTGCAAGGGTGCATTGAGAAGAAGTTTCCAAGAGGGAACATATATCCCATCGAGGAACAAAAGGAGACAGAGACCGCCGAGGTCCAAGTAGTTGAACCTCAAGGTGGATAGAGTTGTTGAACACTCTGGAGGAAGACATGTGCAAGGAGTGCACCAGGCCAACACTTAGAAAAAGTGTTGAAAGACAACCATATGAAGGTTGGTCAAGTGCAAGGAGTGTGCCAAAGGTAAAGTAATTTTGCTTTACAAGCTCAGGAGGAAGGGCATCGAGTTGCCAGGAGGGCACTAGAAAGTCCTTGGAAGGACGCAGAAGGGCCAAGAACCTTAAATATTTGATCTAGCAAAAGCTCAGAAGGATTAGTGCCATCGCGCACAGAGTCCCTGCAAAGAGTGAAAAAGGCTGAGAGCAGTCCAAGTCTCAGACTGTGGCATAAGTGCTAAGTGTGAACAAGAGTAAGGTTTCCCAAAGTCCTAAAGCCAAGAGGGACCGTCCATCATCCAGAGGGACTGTTGGAAAGAGATTTGGAAGTCTGGAGAAGTCATTCTCTGAGAGTTTTTTAGTCGATCGAGGTGCAAGACCGTCGAAACTCTGAAGCCCAGAGTAGATCCTGAACGTTGATCGTCGGGAGGGACATGGAAGCAGATCCGAGAGTTCGCGAGAAGGAACTTCAAAAATATTTACGTAGAGCAAAGGGAAATCTTCATAGATTCATGAAGAGCGAAGTGAATATAGACCGTTGGATCCAAAAGGACACGTGGAGGAGATCCATGCATTTTGGAGGAAAGGTGCTACAAAAGAAAGAGGAGAGTAGTGTGGAGGAACTCCTGAAGGCCGGAGTCCGAAGCAGATCATAGTTGTTGGTTGTGAGGAGAGACAAGGACCGTAGATCGGGTCCTGGGTAAATTTGTTGATTCAGAGATCGGGAAGAAGTGAGTAAGTCACTCGCAAAATATATGAAGCGTGGAGTTGTGAAGAGGACTGACTCAAGGTCATAGCTAGAGGTTATGTGAAGATGAACAAGGGATTAGCAGGAGCCCGCCGATCTCACAGGACCTGCGCCTAGGAGAAAAGGGGTCTGTGTAAAATTTATTTGGGTTCGAGCAGGGGCCCGAAGAGTCAATTCAACTCAAGTGATTGAACAATCCTAGACCGGGAGGTCGCGCAAACCCTAGGGGAGAAGGGGGGTCTACGTCATAAAACAATATGGAGAAACAAATAGAGAACACAAATAAAATTGTTTAGATTTCCTTCAATATTGCAATACAATCTATATTGACATCTATTTTGAATTTTGTGTAGACTAAATGTGTCATACAAAATAAGACTACAATAGAATAGGAAATACTTAGTTCCAAGATTTCTTAGTTTGAACTGATCAATTTTGGCCGGCTCAAACATAAATTATTAGGAATCCAATAAATTTGAAACAATTTTTGGGTTGAAGACTAAGAATACCAACAAGGAACTAAGTAAGAAGAACCTCCACATACTTTTCATCATGGATAAGAACACCCCATTCTTGGTCATGATAAGCTACATGAGCCAAACCTTCAAAATCCAAGGAAAACAAGATTGAGAAATAAATAGAAACACAATGATCCAGATTTATGAGTGAGAAAAAATGAAACACATATCTATAACATTAACAGAGATATAGAAAGAACAATAACAAAGATACCTTGAAACTTAACTTCTATTCAATCA
This sequence comes from Picea engelmannii, assembly GCA_009831015.1. Taxonomy (NCBI): domain Eukaryota; kingdom Viridiplantae; phylum Streptophyta; class Pinopsida; order Pinales; family Pinaceae; genus Picea; species Picea engelmannii. The sequence goes on along the minus strand of ML822530.1, from coordinate 21,986 downwards.
AGAAATCTGTTGAAACTGTAAAATGCAGAATGCAATGATCTTGCTCGAATGGTGGTAGCTAAAATATGAGAAGTGATGTGGCAGTTGCGCGCATTTGCATGAGAAAATTATAATGAGGCCTCCAGGACTTTTAAGAATCAAGAAGTAATAAAAAAACCCTATACATAAAAAAACCTAACCCTAGGAGATGAAGCGCCAAAAGTCATGTGGGCCTCAATTGGGTAAGTTGGTACATCAACTTCCCAGGGTCGTAACTTTTGCATAGGATCTTCGTTTTAGGTGAACGATATCACGTTGGAAAGGTCTATCCGAGGAATACAAATTTTTCCGTCACAATCTAACTTTGTTTACAATGTGACTATGGGGAGACCAAAAAACATTGTTTAGGGCCTAAAAACAACCACGAAAGTTTAGGACCTAAAAAGCTAGGAAAAACTTCCAAGATGACAACTGTATGTGATCTAGTTGGAAGAGGTGGGTGAACACCGATATACATCGGGATCAATCCTCCCCCCTTAGGAATAAATCGTATCCATTGCATTGAGTTTCCCCATTAGATGAGGAAATTTATGCTGAATTTGGCCCCGGGTGAGCCACTTGCCTTGGTGCAGGAGCTACCCCGCTTTGACAACACGATAAAGTTGAAGCTTCTATTGGCGAGTACCCTTGACCTGTGTGTCCATTATTTTATCAATGGATGCATGTTCCATGTAGTTAGGGTTGATCTCTGTTGGTTTCAATTGTTCTGCTATCTCTGAAGTGTCCAATAATGGTGGAGAGTATGGCCGAAGGAGGTCAACATTAAACATTGGGTGCAAGCCAATGAAGGGGGGAATGTTGAGCTCAAAATCATTGTCACCCATAGCCTTGGTGATGGTGTAAGGTCCATAGCGGAGTGGACGAAGCTTTCGATGGGGTCCTGTAAGGCATTCTTTATGCAAATGCAACCAAAATTTATCGCCCACCTGAAACTTGTGTGGCACCCGGTGTTGATTATGGTGTTGCTTGTACTTGATATTAGACTTCTACAAAATATCCCGAACCCATTGGTGGATGTGCTATATTCGTTCAATGAAATGAGTGGCTTTGTCAGATTCGGTTTGAGCATGGGACAATTCTTCCTGTGTGGACGCAAGGGGCAGTGCAACATCCATGGGGCCCAATGGTTGAAATCCCAACCCCACCTGAAAGGGGTGGTGACTGATTGAGCTATGTATGACTCTGTTTTAACTGTGTTTAACATAGGGAAGACTCTCATACCATGTGCATAGATGCTTGGAATTGTACACACGTAAGATATGCACAATCATCTTGTTGACGACATCGGTTTGGCCATCTGTTTGGGGGTGGAAGGTCGTAGATTTGGTGAGCTTAGTGTCCAATGTGACCATAGGCTCGACCATAATGTGCTAAGGAACTGGTTGTCCTGATATGAGATGATGGTTTGTGGTATCAAAAAATGTACCCACACTCTTTCGAAGAAGATCTTGGCAGTGGCCTCCCTTGTGATTCTCTTCTTTTAGGTGGCCATAATCGCCATCTTGGAAAATCAATCAACAACCATAAAAAAATAGTTATTTGCCTGCTTGGTTGAAGGAAGACCTGACATGTAGTCCATCGAGATGGATTCTC
>ML822530.1:0-11630 GCA_009831015.1 Picea engelmannii | reverse complement strand
TTTATGTCTGGAGGAATCAAGAACTAGTTGGGCACGTGCTCGCGTTACACGTGGCCGTGTTATCCAACTTCTACCACTATAACCTCCAGGTGTGCCCACGAGGCCCCATACGCGACACACATTGTAAGTCGGGGGGAATTGAACTTGAAACCTCATGGAACTTCATTTTCACGGCACTTGCCAATTGAGCTGCCCCCCCGGGGGCGATTCTTATCTTCTTTGGTCTTAGTTACTTCACACTATTGAAATTCTTTCCTAGTGTTCCTAGATAATACTTCTTCTTTGTCTGGGATAGGTAAATCAATCTTCTATGGATCCTCTAGCGTTCTCTTAGCTTTGACATCCGAGTTGCTAGCATTAAATATCTGCGATCTACTCTCCCGTTCTTCAATCAAGTGCGCGATCCTTCTGGTCATAAAGTATTTTAACTCTTGCTTCTTATGTTTCAAAAATTCTTCTTCTTTCTTTCGTTTGGCTTGGTCTCTATCAATCCAAGATTTTTCTATTAGCAGGGTAAACAGGGCGCTGTCTTCGACAAATTTAATAATCTCAAAGTCTTCTTCTGTCGAAGTTCCATTGACAGTCATAGGTATTTGAGCGAGCCTTCCACAAAGGTTTACTAGCTTTCCTCTAAGTAAACCTATTCCTCCTAGTGAAGGGATCATAGCAAGCCTTCCTATAGCTTCCTAGGTTCTCTCTGGCATACTATTCATCTGTGTTTCCTCATCTAGAACACAGTCAATGTTGAAGTCTCCTATTATTGCTTCGATGCATTCCTTCTCTTTGAATATCTCTGATAAGTTGACATGTCGGTGATCATTCAGGGTTTCTTTCATTCGTAGCAATGCTTTCTCTGATTCTTTCTGAGGTTCGTCCGTAGGTTCTAGATCTGCCTTAGGGTTTTCTTGATTCAGATTAATTCTTTCAAGCTTAGCAATCATGATAGGGCAATCTAATACTTCATGGTATAGAGATTTACAAAAAAGACAACTAGGTATTCCACCAGGGAATTCCTTAGCAAGATGTCTCGACCTTCTGCAACTGTAATAGAGGGTTAATCCTCTCTTCCTTTTAAATGATTCCCAACTTATTCTGTACTGTGCACTAGGATCATATGAGCTAACCTGCAACAATTTATTTCTAGGATCCTGCATCCATTCGTTAGTCCAAACATTCTTTATTTGCATAGGTATAACATATCTTTCACTATTCTTATCAGATCTACTCATATCAAATCATCTTTCATCTATTAATGCCCTAGCTTTCAAACTAGGACAAAATTTATTAAACATACCTAGATCCACACTCTAGAAACAAAATTTTCCACTTATCTTACTTCTACAGAGCACAAATATTTCAGATCTAACACTTTTAACTATTCTTACCTTTATCAGAGCACAAATCTTGCAAATCTTACCTCTTTTGATCAACAATTCTTACTTTTAACTTTCTTAGAGTGTCAAGCGTTCAGATCTTGCTTCTTTCCTTCAGATGTGATCTTCTTTTCTTCAGATCGGGATTCTTTCTTTCAGATTTGATCTTCTTTTTTAGATTGGGCTTCTTTCTTTCAGATCTGATCTTCTTTCTTTAGCATAGAGATTTATAAGTCAAGTAGAATACTGCGCACTAGGGAACAAATCTACGCACAGAGCTTTCACAATTTCAGGATGAATCTTTGCACAGAGCTTCTTCTTTCTCAGTTCCCAGGAATCACAGTTTCAGGTCCCGACAACAGAACCATTTGTTGGCATAGGGGCAGAACTAGGGTTCAACACTACAACATCGCACCAACAAAGCCCTAACTACCGGCCCTTTCGGCAACACCTGCGAAGCAGATGAAGTCTCACCCGAGGTAGTTGCAGGGGTGGTTGCAGGACTCAAGCGTCTGCAACCTTAGCTGGGACACATATCTGTGATTTTACTATTTAGAAAAGCACTTAGCACCATCAATTCCTTAATATGTAATCACTATTCACTTCGTTGATACAATAGAGCTTCGCAATATCCACACTAATCTATAGCATTCAAGCACTTAGCATATACAAATGGATCAGAATGAGCATATCAAGCACTAAGCATGAATATCTAGATCAGATCTAACATTGTCACATATAATAAGCACAAAGCATGAATATATCTATCTAAACATATCAGAACATGTAAATACATCAAGACAAAGCACAAAGCACATCACACAGTGTTTACGTGGTTCACCCCCACCCTGGGGCTACGTCCACCAACTCTTCTTCTTTATTGTCTTCAGTCAATCAGTTACAAGCACAAAGCCTTAAAACCCTTACTCCGCACATGACAAAAGATCTGCGCAGCTCACTAGATCCTTCTTCCTTGCGTTACAACACAAAGCCTTCCACAACTTCTTACAATGACTTGCACTTATCTCTACAAGTCTTACACAGTATGCACATAATACTTACAATCCTTTGATCACATAGATCTAGCATTTAGCCATTCCTTTAGCACTTAGCACACCAACCTCTTTCTAAATTGCCTATCCTTCTATATATACATTACAAAATAGGCCTAAACATGGGTAAACCCATGGGCCGACATCCCATTCCCGTTACATATTCCCAAAAACCCAAAAAGGGGGCCAAGATCCCGTGATCTCCGCTTCGACTTGCACTCCTCCTTCGACAGGCTGTCGAAGTCCCAAAATAGGTCAATATGACCAAGAAACTCCCAAAACTTGGTCAAGGGCCAACAAGGATGCTACATGTTGAGTAATGAGAGCACCAAGGCTGAGCACAAGCATTGCTTCAAATCATTGAAAACTTTCTTTTGCAATTGGCCCCACACGAACATTTCCTTGCCACCACCTCTGGTCACTTTCCTAAGGGCCCATGCAATGTGGGAGAATCCCAACACGAACCTGCGATAGAAATTGGCAAGGCCTAATAATCTTTGAAGCTCAGTGAGTGTGGTTGGGGCTGGCCAATCACGRATGACCTAGATATTGGCTGGATCGACATGCAACCCATGCTCATAAAAAAATGTATCCGAGGTAATGGACCCTGTTTGTGCCGAAGAAACATTTTTCCAAATTTGCATATAGCTTGTGTTTCCACAGAGTGTGAAWAAATTGCTAAATATGTTGCAAGTGTTCCACCCAAGTCTTGCTGAAGATGAGGATGTCATCCAAATACAACACCAMAAAATAATTGGTGAAAGGATGCAATATATTTTCCATCATCCTCATGAAATTTGTTTGGTCATTTTTCAAGCCAAAKGGCATGACCAACTATTCAAAAAGACCTTCTTTGGACTTGAAGGAAATATTCCATACATTAGTCAACTCTATTGGGACCTGGTGGTAGCAAAAATTCAAATCAATCTTACTGAAGTATTTGGCTCCCTTGAGCTGGTCAAGGAGATCCTCAATTCGGGGAATTGAGTACCGGTTTCTGACTACGATTTTATTTAGGTCCCGGTAATCAATTCAGAGTCTCCAGTTCCCGTCTTTCTTCTGCACAAACATGATTGAGCTTCCACAAGATGATGAACTTGGTCGGATGTGCCTGTTTTCGAGTAGCTCTTGGATCTGGCGTTTGATTTCCTCATTTTCTAACAAAGAGTGGCGATAGACTGAACCATTGGAAAGTGGTGCGCTGGGGGTCAGATTGATTGAATGCTTGACCTGACAGTGTAGAGGTACCCTAGTGGGTGAGGAGAATATGTATTTGTATTCTTCCACAACCTTATCCACTTGCTTCTGTTGTGTTGATAGACCTACCACGAAGTCCATGGATGTGGCTACAACCTTCTGCTCACTTTGAGCATGAATCACGAAGAAGACAAAATTCTTGGTCTGAGATATGACCTTCATGCATTGCTTGGCAGAGATCAAGGAAATGGCAGTAGGTGGGAGTACCTCGGGTATCCTATAAAATTTCCTATCCAAAGTAATAATAACACTACGAGGCATAGAATCATATACAACATGACGTTTCCATAAATAAGGTTGGCCCAAAATAACATCACAAACTTCAAGGGGGGCGACATCACACAATACCTCAACTTTGAAGGGCTTGTTTCCCTAGGGCAGAAGACACTTAGATGACGTGGAGATTTCTCCCTTGGCGGAGCCATCTGATGGTGTACGACTATGGGTGTGGTGTTTTCGAGAGAGCCAACTACTTGCCGACCTTCACTGAGATGAGGTTCTTTTGGCTACCCCTATCCATGATGAAGTGAAACGTAGTTCCCTTCACCCACATCTGTGAATGAAAGAGGTGCTCACCTTCCTCTGGTTCATCAGGTTCACTGGGATGGACCTTGGTGGTAGAAATGGTGGCACTGGGTTCTGCATCAATGATCCATCTCCCTTTTTCTGGTTCTGACTCACATTCAGATCCCAAATCTAATTCATAGTCTTTCACCTCGGCCACCAATGACTTCTTTGAGCAACACTCACCGATGTTATGCCAGAGGATCTTATGGAACTCGCGCCGTTTCCCAGTGTCGTTCTTTATCTTCCCATTTTCCTTCTTTGTTTGTGTCTTATATTGGTTTTCCTAAGGCTATCCATCCTTGCTTTGCCCTTTTTTCTATGGTTTGGGGCTGCCTTTTCTCTGCTTCTGTTGTGAGGGGTTCACAAACCCAAATGACCACGTCTTTTGTTTAAGATTCTGCTCAATTTTGAAAACATATTGATAGGTCGCTCCTAAGGACGAGATGTATATAAACTCCATTTCTTTTTAGATGTATCTATGCATATCGTCACGGTACTTGAGCACCAGATGTCACTCAGATTCTTTGATACCCAACTTGGTGCGCAAGGTATGGAAGACATTGGTGAACTCTGGCACTATTTGGTCCCTTTCCTACCATAGTGTGGTCCATCTTGTATATAAGTCATCATAACTTCCAACAGGGTAGTATTGTTCCTTAATAACATCCCTGAAAGAACCCCAAGTGGGTGCGACTACAAATAATGTAGATTCATCTGTTGCCTTTTTCTCATAGAAAGTCTCCCACCAATATTTGACATGGGGGATGACCTTAATGAGCGCAAATGTAATATTTTCTTTATCATAAAAGTTATGGACATAAAAATACCCTTCTAGAAGGTTTAACCATTTTTCTACAACATCTGCATCTATTTGACCTTCAAATATAGGAATATCAAAATTGATCTGTACCTTGAAGGGGGTGGTGCCTCCGCTCGAGGAAGATGCATCGCATGTTGGAAGTCATTGAAGGATTTGCACAAAATTATCCATCATCTCGTTCCTCTATCACACAAGGGATTCTTGGAGAAACAATTTAAATGGTTCTCTTGCCACATCATATCTCTTTTCTCCCTCCATGGGAGATCATCGAGTTCGGCGAGGCCGATATTGAAAAGGCTGAAATGGTTCGAGTCCCAACTGCTTATACCCTAACTTCGTTGGGGACATGCACAAAGAAACAAATGAAGACAAAACCGCTCTTATACCACTGATCTAGATTGATGAGTGGAATGAAATGAAACATAGATCTATAACGTTAACACATATATACATAGAACAATAACAGAGTTACAATGAAACTTAACTTCTATTCAATAAAGAAATATGTTGAAACTGAAAAATGTAGAATGAAACAATCTTGCTCGAATGGTGGTAGCTAATCTCTGAGAAGAGATGTGGCGACTACGTGCATTTTCCTGAGCACATTACAATGAGGCCTCCAACCCTTTTTAGCATCAAGAAGTAATCAAAAAATCCTAGGAGATGAAGCGCCAAAAGTCATGTGGGCCTCAATGGGGTAAGTTCGTACATCAACTTCCCATGGTCATAACTTTTGCATATGATCTCCATTTTAGGCGCACGATAGTTTGTTGGAAAGGTTTATCCAAGGAATACACATTTTTCGGTCACATCTAAATTCAAATCCAATGTGACTATGGCGATCCCAAAAAACATTGTTTAGGGCCTCAAAACGACCTCATAAGTTTAGGACCTAAAAAGCTAGGAAAAATTGCCAAGATGCCAAGTGTGTGTGAGCCAGTTGAAAGATGTGGGTGGCCACCAATATCCACCTGGATCACACAAATAATTTTTTTTATATTTCCTTCAATCTTGCACTACAATCCATATTGATATCTATATTTAATTTTTTATAAACTAAAATTGTCATACAAGATAAGGCTACAATCTTACCAGAAGTAAAGAGTATAGTTAGTGGATAAGATTGTCAAAATACTCATTTGAGGCTTCTTGTATTGGTGTATCCATCCAACATGATTTTATTTTAATTCATAATCAATTGTGAAGACCATGATTTAACACCACTAATTAGATCTGGAATGGAAGCCACAAATATTTATCACCATTTGATTTGATATGCATATGCCAAAAAAAGAAGAAAATATAAGAACTCAATGTAAATGTAATTATAAAATATTTAATGGTTAAGATCAATAATTGGTTCATGATGTAGTAGTTTTCTTACTAGATATTTTCTTGGCTCATGATGATATAATCAACCACCTTTTGATTGAATACTTCACCAAAAAGGAGCATTATGTGTTTCATCAAATCTTTTTTCAAACTTTGGCTTTGGTATTGATAGATAGTTATTCCCTACCATTGAAATCATATATTATGATTAGAATTATAAGATCAACACAAAAATATTAATTTTTATATCAAAACAAGTTGATGGATTATTAATTACCATGAAATTTTAATCCCTTCACTAGGACAAGTTCATTGTCCATGGGTAAAGAACTAGGTAATTCTCTAGTGCTCTTGACAATTATGAGTGACGAGGGAGTCAAATAAACCTATGAAGTAGGTGTATAAGAAGTAATAAGAGTAGAGGAACCAATATTACTATGTGCAGTAGTAAATGGGGTACCAATAGTAGGTCTAGTAGTAGGGGCACTTGTAGCAGGAGCATGAGTAGAGGCACCGGAAATAGATGTAGGTGTGCTAATACCAATGCTTGTGGTATCACATTGCAAGAACTTATACAAAAAACCAATTTTGTGTTGGACACAATTCATTAAAAACAATAAATTGTATACATTAAAGAAATTGATCGGATCAAATTTCAAAATTTCATATGTTGTACTGATTGATTCTTGTAATAAAGTTTTCTTGTCTTTTCATTCTTTCTTTAGAACTATCACTCATCAAACTTGACAATTATACTACCCATTTTTAAACTTGTTTTTTAATAGATACCAAAGGGTTAGGATCATCAAAGAAGTCATAATTTCCACCACAACGAGGCGTGCTAGAAGCCTACAAGCAACCAAAAGTCAAGATGGATTATAACATCAATAAACATTGATATATATGACTTGTCTGATATATATATATATATAAATCAATATGTTAATTAGATAAAATATTCATTCAAACAAAATATTCAATAATAATGACTATAAATTATAAAACACAATTACCTCTTTCTTTAATTCAGTTCAAATAGTAATAGCTCAATGTGTCACTTAGGAAAGACTTGTCTGAAATACCATTGCCAAAGTACCATGGAAAAGACTTGCCTAGAAAAATTGCTTAAGAGGGAAGATATTGGTGCTAGCATCGGACTTTCTAGTTATGATAATGGGACATTAAGTTTTGACAAATAATGTTTTGACATTAAGTGCATTTGCAAAATAATTTTGGAAACATTTTATTTACTTGATGTATATTCACTAACAATAAATTGATTTTCAAAGTGGGGCAACTTCGATTATGCTCTTGAATGAATGCAAAAAATGCATTAAAATCACTTAGTTGTTAACATCAATGCACACAGATGCAAGGTTAAATAATCATATTTAATATAGATTTTAACACACATTCATGCACAAATCAACTAAACATGTAATTTATTCTAAGCATCAAAGAAGTACCTTTTTTATATTCCTAAGCATCATCATTAAAACATATAAAATCATCTTCCCCACATGTTCACCCCAGTGGTCAAGATTCTTTGTAATTAGGAAAAGGTTCAAACTATGCATATTCAAAATTGATGGCAGTGAATTTTTTCTAAAAAAATCCATGGCATTTCCTTCGCGCTCATTGGATTTGATGACTAGGGTTTAGCCTTGGCGGCCCATGGTGGCCTGTTCATGGACGAGCATTTCCCTGTGGCGAATGCCTCTTCAACAATGACAGGTCCTTTCCTAGATGTTGTTGTTTTTCCATGTCTCGGGTCTACTCAAGCCATGAATTTTGGTGGGCCGCCGACGTGCCCTCTCAGGGGTTCTCCCTATGGTTCCGCTTTCATCCAGGGAATTTCCTTCCACGAAATCATCAAGAGAAATGTTTTTTTTCCCTTATTGTTTGGTTCAAGAGGCTCTAACTCCCTCCATTCCCATGAGGAAGAATGTTGTTTCCAAGATTTCCCATCTCACCTCCACCACTCTCAATTGGAGGTTTAATGGGATATGGCCTCATCTTGTTAATTCATGACTTGATTTTGAGATCATGGCTTCCTGTTATGAAATGTGATGTTGTTATTCACCTCTGTGCTCAAGGGTTTTTCATTATTGAGTTCAAACTGGAAGAGGATAAATATTTGATATTTAGTTTCAGCCCCTCGTTCTGGGGCAGTTCTAGTTTATGTATGAAGCCTTGGTCTCCCTCCTTAGATCCTTCAAAGGATTCACTATCTTCGACACCTATTTGGTTTGGCTCCCAAATTTTCCTTTTCATATTTGGGGATTATCCTCTCTCCATGCCATTGGTAACTCCTTAGGAAGTTTTGATTTTATAATCTCTGAATCTATAAACCATAACATCTGCATGTATGCTTAGATCTATGAAGAAACGGATTTCAACAAAGGTTTTTCAGCCGAAATAATCTTGATGAGAGGCAACTATTCATGGACTCAAAATATGGATTATGAAAAAATCACTTTACCATGTAGGGCTTGTTTTGAAACAGGTCATTTGGCAACCCATTTCCATAGGGATACTAAGAAAGTTAAAAAAAAACACAAATCAACCTGGTGGGTTGGCTCCCACATTGGTCATCTACTTATTTCCAAGGAAGATTCTTTAGATGCGGTCCCTCCCAAGGAAGGGCCCAACGATGCTTCTTTGAAATCCAATGACGTTCCATGCAATGAGGATCCTCCTGTTCTAGGCCCTTCATTGAATGATTCAAAATATGAAATTGAGGACACCAAGGTCACAACAAATACCATAGAGAAACATGACATGCAACAAGAATCAACTCGTATGGTGGAGAATACAGAGGATTTGGTTTCTCTTGATTCAGGTAAACAAAGATAGGTTCACAATCCCTTGGAAAGTTGGGAAAATGAGGCTGATGATGCTGAGGCATAAGAAAAATTAGAACCTCCAGATCCTGAAAAATGTGGGAATGGCAGGATCCACGTCGATCCCAACATCTCTTAATGCAGGTTGGACAGTAGTCAAAAATACAAAAAATACTCCTTTAACATCCCAACCAATGGTGACACGAAGTAGGGTTCAAATCCATTTTAATCATGTATTGTTTTTGACGATTATTATGCCATCAATTTGTAAGAATATATTCCTGCAAGGGCTTATGGAATGTATTTTTCTTGGACAACTGGAAAATCAAGCTAGTCAATTTTGAATCTGGGATGATAAGCCTTGGAAATAGTCTTAAGAATTTTGGTACAAGGCACTTTTGAACTATTTGTACCTCTTCTACGTACTTGTACACAACTTTTATTAATGATCATTTCCTTGTTTCTGTTACAATTTTTTTTATGGTAGTGGATAACTGAGTTGTTTCTTTGGGTTGAATGGTAAATATGAAATGATGCCATGGGGCACACATAGTCTATTTATCCACAATCATTTATATTCCAAGCATGCTCTTCTAGTTGGAGATATGAAACTAGGTGTCAAGGAGGTTGGTAAGAATTTCATTGGTGGACTTGACTAATCTGGCAATGATGAATGTACTTGTGCATGGGACACTCAAGATCATGTATGCAATTATATTGAATTTCTATTCCCATTGACCATGATTGATGATAATGATGAGAATATGGGATGAATAAAAAAGTAGATCAAAAGGAGGATAATTTGCATGATAATAATATGATGGGAATTCATTCACGATGGCTTGGTATATCTTTGTCTTTTCTTCTAAATTGGAATTAGAAAATGTTTGCAAATATCACTCGATACACAAAAGAGCATTTTCATCCATTCTTCTATTGAGACACAAAAACCTCGAGAGAACCAAAAACTAGTGCAAATGCTCAAATGAATAGAAACCAACTTAAATACTTGAATAAACTTGCAACATAAACTTTGGTATGTTAATTAGATAAAAGATGCATAAGATAAACTATTACAAATAATATTCAAACACAAACAATGAATAATGAATATAAGTTGTAAAACACAATTACCTATTTCCTTAATTATATTCAACTTATAATCAATCAATCAACTCCCTCCCCACAACTATTGGTTTTATTGCACATATCATAAATTTATTTCCATCATGCCCCTCAAACATGCAATTGGGTAGCTTGTTCGTGCTTCCAGGATGTGAACTGTTTATAAACCCCACAACATTTTTCAAAGCTTTTGGTCTTCCATCAATATATAAATATATATATGTTGTCCTTTATTTTGATTATTTTCTTTCATTTTGTTATATTTTGCACAAATTCCATATATCTGCATGAAGGAATATTTCATCTTTTCATTTATCATCTGCCATATAGTCCACATGATGAACTAATGTGGATAATTCTGCTTCATAGGCTTATGCTAGTTTTCCATCCTATCTAATTGTATGGAAGACACCTATCTATTACTGTTTATATTCATTTGATACGTATTTAATCCTAAAGGTTTCCCTAAACATATCCCAGGTAACTTGCAAGGGAGTGACTTGCAACTTAGTCTCTTCATTTACCCACCACAATAGAGCTTCCCCTTTAAGAAGACTCATTACTATTTGTGCCTTTTCAACAATAGTGTATGTCTTAAAATTGAGTGCTCTCTTAACACCTATCACCCAAGAATTTTCTACCCAACCCCCATCTTGGCTTGTGAATTTTGGTGATTTGTATTTTTGAACCTCTTTTGTAGTATCTAGGGGTGCTATTCTCTCATTGGCATTGCACAAAAGATTGTAGTCCTATATTTTTTTCTACTCCAACTCCCTCTCTTCACACTGGTCTATGTTTGGATTTTTACCTTGGTTAGCAACCTAGTCTTTAAAGATGTTGGGCAGTTCTCCTAGAGAACATAGTATGGCATGTTCAATTATGGTTCCAGTATAATTGTGACTTGTGGTTGCCTTTAATGCTTAGGGTCCACAAGTACTCTTGAAAAGTTGCAAGATAGATTCATTTCCTACCAATAATATGCCTAATCTGATTCATTTCCTACAAGTAATATGAAAATAAAGAAGAGGGGGGAGAAGAAGAGAAGATGCATCCTATGGAGGTCTAGTGAGATAAGTGCCAAATCTCCCTTCCTCATGTGTTGCTATTTCTAATGCACTTTACATAGGGTTTTTGTACTTTGTTGTGTTGACTCATGTTTGTAATGGGTCATGCATATTGTACCCAGAGTAGTCATGAAGTCGTTTTCGTCGCCTCTAGCAGCTCAACGAATTGCACTTGAATGACAAGTGGTTTAAGTCTT
>ML822529.1:6578-17182 GCA_009831015.1 Picea engelmannii | reverse complement strand
TCATATTTCTTGAGCACCAACTAGATGGAGGCACCAACTCCCAGGTTTCTCTAGAACCCACTATATGGAAGCACCAACTCCTAGAATATCTTCTAGCACCAACTAGAATTTAGAGGACTGCAATCCTCCCTAGCACCACCCTACCACCCTGATTGAATCTTACAAAACTTTACTTACTTTCTCTATCTATGATATGGTCTATTACAACTCCATGTCTCCTTTGACTTCTTCAGCTTTTATGCTCTGTTCCGCTTCTGCATCGTTCTACTTCTATGCTCTACTATGCTTCTGCATCGTTCTTCTTCTATTCTCTTCTCTTTTGATTTCTACACTCAACACCACCTCTTGTTCAACTTATATTATGTCTTTTATGCTCTATGTTTCCTCTGCATACTCTTCATTGTGCCACTGATCTCCCTTTTCGATTATGCACTGCGTCTCCTCCTACCCACATGCATCAATCTCTTAGAAACACACACACTCTTTTATGTTCTGCATGTATTTCTCATGCCCACTCCTCTGCCAGATCATCTAGGAAATTCTTGATCTTCTCTAGCGATTATCGTGAGTCTTTTCTTCAGCAGTGTCAGTTATACTGAGACTGTTCATCATCAGTGGTCGTTATCGTGAGATTCTTTGGCTTCTCTGGCAGTTACAGTCTTTGACACTTTTCCATATATCAAATGTCTCTATTATGAGTCTTCATTCCACTGGAATTTACCTCGAGACTCTTCCATGTGCTCATCCTTTTGGCACCTTTTCCCTTCCTGAGAAAACTTCATAGTGGGTGCTAGCTTTTCTGGCTATGACCCTTCGTTTCACGTGACCACGAGATGTGTTTATATGCATATCCAAAAGGTGCTTCACGACTTCGTGCATCATATATTCTTCTATGATTTTCCATGATTCTCCCAATTCACAATCTCTGAAGTGGAGCCTAGAAACACTAGCTCCTTCCCTTATTTTCTGTTGATGTGACCTTGGCTGTGACTAGGGGCCAAGGAAAATGGTGCTTCACATTTCACGAAATCGTGAACTTCGTCTTGCCTGATCAACGGTCCATGATCCTTAGTGATCCGACAGTTCATATCTCACCTTCACAAATCGAGATTTTGTGAGCTTCACGTTTCGAGTCTTGTCTGATCAACAACTCACGAAATTCCTCGATCAAATTCCTCGATCAACGACTGCAATACCCTTATTCACACTTTGATATTTCATGAATCGCGATGTTGGAGGTTAGAGAACCTACCTTCTTCTGATTCTCGAACTTGCGCTTGCATTAGATCGACAATCCACAATATCCCTGTGATCCAACGATCGAGATCTCCTCTTGGCTCACCTCCCTTCTTCTGATTCCCAAACTTGCGCTTAACAAGCACTAGCTCTATTGTTGATATGACCTTGGGCGATGATATCATGTGACCATGCCATTGTGGGTGCATCCAAAGGTGGTTTGAAATCAAACTACTTTTTGACCCACAATTTACCTCGAGCCTCCATGTATCCTTTCTCCAAAACCATGGTTTTGATTGTGGCTCACCCTTAACTTATTAAAGTTATCTCACCTTCAATTCCCATAATGTGATGGGACCGTTGATCTCACAATCTTGACGGTGCTTCTGAATATGACGGTTCAGATCTATCCTTTCAATTTCTGTGGATCAAATCTAACCTCCTTAAATCAATGACTGTGAATTACTTTGTGATTTGGGCTCAGGGAGTTTCAAATATCAAACCCTGCTTTTCTCTGTATGTCAATATTCTGGACTGAAAGATCCATTGACACATGTCTCCCTGAATCTACAATCAGGATCACCTCTGCAAGTCTAGCCTTCAGGACTTTCAATTCTCAAACTCGTGTTTCTTTCGTACGTCAATCTTTAGGAGTCAATGATCTGTAGACACATGTCCTTCTCAATCGATGGCTCTGCTTCTACTTCGATAATTTTTACCTTTCAACCAGATCAACAGTTTTGTGGCCCCTTTCTCAATCAACAGTCGAGAATTTATTTCGGCTCTCTGGGCTTCGGGAATTTCAAATCTCAAACTGAAACTCTCGAAGTGATTTTTCTGGAGCTCATGATGTGTTGCAATGTATACCTTTGGATATGACGGTTGATAATTACTCCGTCTCTCTGGCTCTTCGGACTTCAGGTATTTCAAATCTCAAACTGAAACTCTTGAAGTGAAATTTTTCTGGAGCGTAACCTCCTCACATCTTTAGAATTGAAATGAATGATGTTCGTTTGATCAATATCTTATATCATCAACTTGATCTGTCTATGATGCATCTTTTCCTTGGATTAAATCCAACGGCTCTCCAATTTTACTTATCCTATCCTTCCATTTATTTCGATCCGACAGTTGTTGGTCCTTTGGATCAGTGATCCAATGACCATTGTCTCTCTTCATCCTAAGCTTTTGATCTCTCGGAATTAGAACATTTTCTAAGTGTTCACAGGTCTCGACCTTTTCTCCTCCTGTGAGTCCATCTCTTGGACCTCGTCTACACTTCTAGAAACCGCTATCTCTTTTGATAATTCTCATCTTCTGTGATCTCTAGGTTTGGTTTGTTGTTGTTCTCTCCATCAATTATAAGCACATTATTCCTGTAAACATGCCAACAAGGACAATATTTGACCGTTGATCCATTTCATAGTACACCATGGCAGTAATCTTGGAAGGTCAGATTTCCACTAGCATGCTATGATAAACACTGTAAAACCTCCCATTGAAGATAGCCAAGGATTCCTCTTCCCCTCTCCCCAAATCATTAAAATCAACCAAGTACTTATGAAGGGAATTGTTCTCACCCCAACACTTTAAAAATGCATTGCATAGCTCAATCCAAGAACCAATAAAATCATCTCCCAAACCTTTAAACCACATGACAACTTCTCCAAACAAATATTTGGATAACAAACTCATTGTAACATCATCATGAACTATCTCAAACTGAACAACAAAGTTCTCAAAGGAATCCAAATTCCTCTCAGCTGTAACATGATCCTCTCTAGATAACCGAGGAAGATACTCAAAGAAATCAAGAGGATAAGGATGAAGGTGATATGGCATCCTTAAAGGTTTAAAAATCTTGTCTCTTATTCTAATTTGAAAATCTGTGGGCTGAAATTGAAGCTTAATAAGTTGATGGCAAGGTTCAACAATGACATCAGAAGGTGATGAGATTTGAGAAGGCTTTGAATCAGTTTCAACCTCCTCAAGGTTACAAGGGTGATCAAATTCAAGAGGGATTTGAATACACACATCATCCTTATGAATAGGTTGAGGTGAGGATATACGATCGACATCTACAACACATGAAGAAGGCATGTCTTCTTCTTCTAAGGATGGATATATAAAGTAAGGCTTATGATCATCCGAATAAACAAAGAACAAGATGATCCTCTTTATATGTAAAGGGAAAGACAAAAATGAGTTGATAAAGAA
Source organism: Picea engelmannii (assembly GCA_009831015.1). NCBI lineage: Eukaryota > Viridiplantae > Streptophyta > Pinopsida > Pinales > Pinaceae > Picea > Picea engelmannii. Next base: position 13,729 of record ML822529.1, on the reverse strand, counting down.
AAATAAGAGATAATGAAGAAAGTTCATAAGTCGATACATGGTCATCCTCTTTCCTATGGTCATCTTTTTTTCATCAGGATCCTCCCCAGTGAAGTCTTTGATGGTGGAGTCGCCAGGCAGATAATTACAGTCAATTTTTGTGTCCCTCTCTTGTCTACCATCAAGAGATGGATCTATGTCATTCTCCCAGCGAAGATAGCTTCACACTCCTTCCCCGAAAATGACTCAATTTATGTTATCACTCCAAGAGTCACCCTAGATTGTAATCAGGTGAGCGTGGTAACATGCAAAGAATTCAAATTTAATCTTGAAAGATAAGCTTTAAATTCACATGGATTTGACCATAAGGACAATTAAATTCATCTACTGTACAAATTTCCAACTACATCCTTCAACAAAAGTGGCCTTAGCAACTTCAAATCAAATAATAGGCTTGATAAAAGAATGAGAAAAATGAAAACTATGGTCTAAAACTGTCCTAGATACTTCCAACACGTATGGCAGTAATCTCACAGTGAAAGTATGTGTATTAACAAGTTCTACATCACCAATGCAAAGAATAAAACCTCATGCAATCATCGTACTAATAAGAACAAGAGTAAATAAGTCACTCATTAATATTATTACACATAGAAAGATAGAAAAGAAAAGGAAATTGATCTCCATTGATAAGGAATCACAAGTCTGAACAAATACAGAGAAAGGAAAAGAACACAGTGATAACCACTCTGAATTCCTCTTGCTCCAAATCCCTTTTCCCCTTAGCTCATTATAACCCTTCTCTAAGAGCTCCCTCCTATATTAAATATAAAAATAATCCTAATAGCCTTAGGAGGTCGAATCCCATATCTTCCATTGGATTCTAGGCCTTGGAGCTAGGTGACAAGAGTCAAGGAGACAAAAACCCAACAAACTGCTAATTTTCAGACAATTGTTGGAAGTCATTAATAAATTGTTTCCAACTCACTTCATGAGGTATTTAATGGAGATAAAACTTAGGTGCAGGTGTCCCTTTACCTCTAACTGATCTATTATAAGGCATTTAAACCCTCCTTGACAGGTGACAACCTCCCAACAAGGAGAATATCGAATCAGCTATGCAAAACAGAGAATTTGCAGCACATTCCGCAACACACTGGTGTTTTAATTGTTTTTCTCAAATTTCAAACTAGGTCAGACTGAAATATGGTCAGTAAGTCAACATGGATATCATATTTCTCCTCAAAAAATTTCATAGAAACCCACTTTGACATTTTGGTTTTATGATCAAATTTGTAACAGTAGCCGCTACATGAAATTTCGTAGCACCCTCCTATAAAACTGCTCTGCAGATTCTGTAGTGACTTTTCTGTGTCTAGCTAGGTGATTCCATAACACCTTTTCTGTGTCTGGCTAGGTGATTCTATAGTGCCTTTGGTAGCACAACTACAAAACAATCTGTGTAGACGATTCTGTAGCGCCACGTGCTACGAAATCTCTGTGTTTTACAGTGTTATGCAATGAATCCTCAAAAACACAAAAAGTCATAGTAGATGGACTATGAGCTTGTAAATGCTTCCAATAGGTGAAAATATAATATTTCCCTCAACACTTAAAAAATACAAGGATGAATGACCCATAAAAACTACATGTGATAATAGGTGGTTTGGAAAGGATCAGATAGACTTGTAGCTTCTTAATAATGGGCATGCTCTAGAGATATAAATATTTGTTGTATGGTTATTTCTACAAATAGGTAGTGCCTTGTCCCATGAGAGGATTTGGGGCATTTATGCTTATTATTTTATTGAAGATAAATTCATTGTAGGATTTAAGAAGGAAAAAATCTTGGTCTACAATCATAATGCACTCATTTGGCTCCTCGAGAAAATGTAGGGTACAAGAAAATTCATAAAAAAATTGGATCACTTCGGAAAAACCCTATATACATGTGTATGGTATGATTGAACTAATGATATCATTGAGTTTCTTCTAGTTATAAACCCAACACATGAGCCACAACTTGAGATAAATGAGTGCCAAGAAGGTTTCTTGTCCAAGGATCTTGTGCACATTGAGTTTTAGAAATGTTTCAAAAATATTCCCCGAGGTTTCTTTATGGTATTGATTGATGGGTTTTAAAGCTTGATAATGGAAGGAAGAAACTAGGTGTAAAATAAAAATCATTAAAATTTGTCTCATGAAAAGAGGGAGGAATATCTGGTCATGAAAATATACCTTCACTTGTGTCATTTCTAGGGCTAAGGAGATTGGCCTCTTTCTCCTATGTCTGTGCCCTCTTTCTTCTTTGTTTGTGACCTCTCTCTCATAGTATGTCCACAACCTTTTTCTCCTTTGTACGCAACCTCTTTCTCATAGTATTTGTGGCCTCTCTCTCCTAGTATTTATCATCTCTTTGTGGACTCTCTCTCCTAGTATTTATCATCTCTCTGTGGCCTCTTTATCCAGTTATGGTCGGTCTATTGTCAAGACGATATGATGGGTCTCTTTCTCCAAATATGGTCACGAGTCTGTTGTCAAGTGGATATGACAGGTCCTCTGATCTGTTGCAGGGATATGGATTAAATATGGGCGTGAGGATCATATGCATCAACATATAGGCACGGGTTTTGATTTTATGTTTTATGTTTTATGTTTTAAGTTTTGTTAATGTTTTATGTTTTTTTTTTTAATTTTTTAATTTATATATTTATAATATATATTATAAATTTTATATATAATATTACACATTTACACAATATATCATATATAATATATATAGATAACACATTTACACAATATGGTGTATGATCTCTTTGTAATGTAAATCATTAATGTGCATTCACATCCTCGAAACCACAACTTAGGTGATTTTATACTTTTAATCGTAAACAAACAATGGTGCATTCTCCCACATGAGCTTTGGCATGATCATGAAGAAATAACTAAATCACAACAAGAAGTGATTGAGGGTCAAAGAATATGATGATGACTACAACAATCACAATGATGATGATGATGGTGATGACCATTATGATGACAATTATGACATTGACGATGTTGATCATGACGATGACAATGACGACGACGACGATGATGATGACGATAACGATGATAATGACGATGACAATGATGACGATGACGATGACGATGACAATGATGGTGGTGATGATGATGATGATGATGATGAAGATGATGATTGATGACAATGACAATGAAAACGATGAGAATGATGATGATGACTACAACAATCACAATGATGACAATGACAATGACAATGACAATGACGATGACGATGGCAATGACGACGACGACGATGACGGTGATGATGATAATGATGACGATGACAATAGAAATGATGATGATGATGACTATGACGATGATGATGACCATGATGATGATGATGATGATAACAACGATGATGATCATGATGATGATGATGAAGATGACAGTGATAACGATGATGATGATAATGATGACGATGATGATGTCCATGGCGATGAAAATGACCTGAAATATATATTATAAATTATATATATATATATATATATATATATATATATATATATATATATATATATATATATATTATAGTGGGCCTAATGGTTAAGAACACGTGTTTTCTCCTAAGAGGTCACAAGTTCAAATCCATAGGGGGGTAAGGTATGTATACCTCCGTAGGCTTTACCAGTCAGATCGTTAGGTAGAGGGGGTTCCTTGTCCCATAAACAAGGGGGTATCATACACCAATTTGGTGTCTGTATTGGCATATACAAAGTCAAACATCCAACTATCGATTATAATTCGATGACATGCACAATAGTGGATGCGACTCTACTTCCCATGTAGCATAAACAATATCAATAATCACTAGAATATCATGCTCGATAATAGGTAATCAAGATGAAAAAATATGGTTTAGTAGGAATATGAGGTCACAAATATGTTGAGTTTTAGTTACATTCAAAAGTAAATGCAGCCTCCAACCAAACTATCACCATTATGGAAAGACTAGAAAATGGAAATCAAATAAGCATTTCATTGTCATTGAACATATAACATCCCAATGCAAAGACTCTATTTGTGAAGCTCACCTTTTGACTATTTTGACCCACTTCTCCCAATATCATTAATAAAACTTAAATGACTATTCATTGGCCACCCAATCTAAGATGGAGCAGACACAATCTACTAGTCATACATATGCGCAAAAACAACATTCTAAGAAGTTGTTGGTGCAAAGATATTCCACCAGACATTTTTTCTTATTAGTTCATCATGCTCATTGTATTATGCCAATACCTCAAAATTTTCTTAGTGTTCAAGAGACCAAATTTAAATATTTTCCTAAGCAATGGAACCACAATAGTGTATTATGTTATCACTCCAAGATTCACTCCCTGACTTTAAATGGGAGCAACCTTGGTAACACAACAAAATGATTTGAATGAAAGAATGGAAAGGTGGATCAAACCATGGACTATCAAACCTCATTTGTTCAAGATAATAATGAATGCACTCTAACAAATAAAGGCCTCACTAAACCAACCAAATGGTTATAAGTTTTTAAAAAAATAAAGGAAGAACACTACTATACCAACAAACTCATGTACACTAAAGAGCATTTATGAATGGTTATTTACAACAGGAAATTGTATGTGTGATCTCATCCCATCAATGCAATGAAAGAACGACCTCTGAAAATCATCAAATGAACAGTAAGACACTATGAATTAAAAATTCATTCACATATACAATAGAAAGAAAGAAAACATGGAGGTATGGTTAAAGACTTAGTGAAGAAACTGCAAATTTAGATGTATACTTATTAAAATATCAATGCATAAAGCTTGTTTGAAAACCCAAAGGTCGACCCTCAGTCCTGAAGAATGAACCCCCTACCTCCCCCCTTTACACAACTTAATTTGCATAGGATAAATAGACTTTAAAACTTTGTTACGGATCTCCAAAAGATGGATCTAAAAAGCTACAAGTCAAAATAAATCAAAACTGTTTACTAGAAACTAGGAATTAGATCCTAAATCTAAGGGATAAAATCCTTATCAAAATCTGAGTCTTTGACTACCACTGAGGCTTTCCTTGAGCTAGGAAGAGTCTTCTTGAATCATATTCACTATCTGGGCTTGAATCATCACTGAAAATGCTGAAGAAATAGTCAAATTTGACCAAATCTTCCACCTACAGGAATTTGTAGCGCATTACACTACAAAAAGAAGACTTGTGCTGACAACTGTTGTGTACATTTCTTTGTCTCTTTGAATTGATTTTTAACACCTTTACAAGGTCTTCGAGGTTGGCTAGAGGTCACACAAGTTGTGATAACTCTATTTATCATTCATATAAAAATGATGTATATTATTGAAGCAATAGCACGCTACCATAATAACATATATGTGCAATGAAAAATGAATGAATTGATAACAAAACAATCAAGTGTAACTGTTTTGGAGGAGAATTTTGAAATTATGGTGAGAGGAATGGAAGAATTGAATCCATTACTACCACCAAAAGGATCCTTCCAAAGCTAGGTGCAGTACTATTATCAATGGCATTGAGGAGTATTGTAAACTTCTAGTTTTCCCTTGTATCCTGATAGATAGCCATTAAGCATCTACAAATGCCTCACCTTAAAGAATCATGTTGGCACCTCAAGATCATCCATATATATCCTCTATTAATCCGAGGGATTAAAGTCACTCCCAAATAAACCTTATAACTTATAACTATATATTGAAGTTCTTGTAATTGTGCCATTGCTTGATCAATCTTCAAATTCAACTGAATCAATGTAGTATTTTAGAAAATTCTTGGAATCATTTGAAAGAGGAATGATCAATCCTGGCATTGTCATAGGGATTGTATTGAGATGAAAACCAATCACAAAAGGGTCTATATAGAAGAGAATTCCAACTGCACTCAAATTTTTGGCAGTCATAGCTACTTGTCTCACATAAGACAGACCAAGGACAAACCTTATCATGTAGCTACATATTAATATGTTTCTATCAAATACAGTCCTCTTCAATCCTTTGGATCTATCAATCTAATCCCGTTTGATAGAACAATGGTTGAAGAAAGGATTCGTTTTGGAATAGTGGGTTGTGAAAACATAGCCAAAAAGTTATCCATAGCAATAAATATGACACTGAGTTCGACACTCCATGCAATTAGCAGCAGATCTTTGAAGAAGGCCATGAATGATGCAGAGCATATCTCCATTCCATTCATCTAGCCAGCCAGCCACGTCAGTGCATGAATTCAAGGCTGAAGAGAGGCGCAACCCTCATCTTCAATTTTGAAATTGAATGTAATTAATGTTGTAGGTTGTTGAGCCATGAAGTCGTGCCTTTGTGCAGGCATTTGAGTAGGTAGGCCTTTAATGTTTGTAAGGTTGAGATCTAGATCCAGATGGTGGACTAGATAGCCCATTAAATGTAATTGAATAGGGTAGGTAGATTGGAGGGAAGAGCTCGAAGAGCCCCCTCATGTAAAAGATCAATTTCGATCTCATTTTGGAAGAGAGTTAGTAGAATGATAGAAGGAGTCTGCGAGAGAGAGAGTCTGCGAGTAGAGAGCAGAAAAGAAGGAGACAAGACCTTGTTGTAGGCTGTGCTCAGGAACACCTTGTACAAATAGGAATTTTCCATTTAATATATAAACAACAGTTTTCCCTGCATCTTTCATGTGTTGAATGAATGTCTGTGAGTGTTCTTTATATGCTATAAATGTATGTTAAGTTTATGCATTTGCAGGAGTTTTTTTGGCTTCAAGCTTGAGAGGTCTTTGAGGCTTCACACCAGGAGGGTGTGACAGAACGTTGTGGGTTCTGATAGCCATGCATTTTTGAACTCTGTGGATTCAGAAAGAGGCGTACTAGGTGGGCACAGAAGTTGAAATCAACAACTCAGAAGAAAGACCTGTGAGGTTGTTGAATACCTCAGGAGGCAAGGCTGTGGAGGAGGAACACAGTTGCAGACAGAATCTTTGAGGAGTTCTGTAAAGCTCTACCAGGTGGGCATTGAGCCAGTGCAAGGAGTGCACAGAGGAAGAACTTTGTTGTGAGTTCAACAGAAAAACAAGAATCACTAAGGATTCCGAGAGCTCTTCTAGGAGGGCATTGAGCAGGTACAAAGGGTGCATAGGGGAGGACA
>ML822527.1:61258-71799 GCA_009831015.1 Picea engelmannii | reverse complement strand
ACTGACATCATGAATCGTCCCGAGTCACTGCTTAACTTATGCAACTATAATTTCTTTCTTCCTGCGCCTGTTACTGCCTGATGTAGTGTGTCATACATTTCCATTATCTGTTGACATTACTATTGAGCTTGAATGCTCTTTTCGACCATACTAGCAACCACCTTCTCCATGATAGGATATTGTAAACTATCGCCTCCCTCGGCCCCGATTTTCTCATTTTTCCTCTTAGCTGCTTCTCTCTCCATGACCAGCTACTCCGCCTTTTCTTGCAGGGGCTCCAAAAGTGCCTATCTTGCTGTCTTCTGTGCTTGCAACGCTTTCTCTTCCAACTATAGAGCCTTCATCTTGTTGGTCGTTTTGATCTTCTCCGGTAGTTACACTATTTTCTATCATTGCTTCACCTCTGCCATTGTTGCATGGAGTTTATTTTCCTTCTCTTGGAGTTCTTGGAGGCTCCCATCCTCTAGGAGGTGAGTCCAGAGCTGCACACTCTTCTCTAACAACTCAATGATTGTCTATATTCTTTTTTCGATGTACTCCACATCTGTTATTGCCTCTTGTTCTCATTGTGCTCTGAGTTTTGGAGGAGTAGTGGGTGTGACACACTCCTCCAACTCTTTAATTTTCTCCTTATATTCCTAGATAGTCTTCTCTATCCTACGCAGCTTCTCTTCCGATGACCCTCTCTCCTCATTTTTGTTTTCAGGAATTGCTTGAAACAACCTATGGATCTGATTCTCCATCTCCTCCACTCTTTGATGAACTCTCTCTTTCCATTGTGCTTCAAGGTTGAGGGATTCCTTCATCGAGATATTCTCTATCTGGGCTACCTATAGGTTTGTCGCGTCTACTCTTGCTTTAGACAGAATCTCCTGCGCAACACTTACTTGAATTTTATAAAACCCCTTTGTTGGAATCTTGGCCAAGGAAATGTCCAACGTATCGATGTCCTTTAAGGGTTTCCACACTATTTATTCATTAAGGAACATCATCTATTGTGTGATGATGAAATTGGCACTCGCCTACACTGCAAATTTGATTGTTTTTGGCACTGTCACTCCTTCCTTCGCCTGCATAGGTGTTTCTTTTGGTGCCTGTTTTGTCCTGAATGTTAGTTGTTCCAACACATATTTTATTTCTTGCACTTGATATGTAATTGAATCCATGTTCTTCTCCGCATTCTCCCACACCTTGTCCAATCTCTCCTCGACTGTTGTCGCCACTAACTCCACATCATCTGGGGCTAGTGATATATGGCTCTGTGGCATGTGGACCTTTGCCTTTTTTTGGTCACCACCGGTGTGATCCCTTGGCCACTTCTCCTGGGTGGATGATGGCTCAGGACTAGTGGGCCTCTGGGTATCTCCTCCTGCAGTGGTCGACCATGTTTCTCCTACCTCAGGAATCTCCTAGGTTCATGTCCCATGTTCTTCCTCCACAACGATTCCATGTGTCCCTGTGCTTGTTTCTTCCTCACACACTTCTTTCGTTGATTATATTGGTGGTTGTTTTGCACTCAGTGGAGCTTGTGTAGAGCCCCTTGGTGGTCTATTCTATGTTTGCAGTTTCTTCTTAGCTAGTTTCTTTCCCCCTCTTGGCCTTGGGAACTTCTCTTTTTAGTTTCGGCCTCATTGGTGCTTTTTTGGTGCGATGGGGTTAGTCTTCCCTGCGTCTGAGTTTGTGAGATTGGTATCACGGTTGGATTCTCTAGTACCTTCCATTTCGGGCCACTCCTGGACCTCTCTCTAGATTTCTTCTAGCGTGACGCAGTAGTTGAGTTGTAGCCATTCCTTGGCTTTGTATCACTTTGCTTGCATCCATAAACTATGGTGTGTTTCCCTAAACTTCACAACCTGTCCAAACTCTTGGACAGTCTGTGTTGTTATGCGCCATGTATCTTGTTTTCCCTTGACCAATTTTTGAGGAAACATTGGTTGTGTTTGACCACTTTTGGGACATCGATAGGCTGGATGAATATGGAGTGCTCAGGCAAAGTGGAGATCGTGGGATCTCACTTGTTTTGTGGACCCAACAAGGGTTCCTTAGGGTTTTTGCATTAGGGTTTTGGGATGTCAGCCCATGGGTTCACCCATGTTTAGGCTTGGTTGTAAGGTATGTAAAAGTATATATAGGAAGGAATGTAAGATAGAAGGGGGGTGGGTGTGCTTAGTGCATGACTAGTAGTGTTAGCTATGTGCACAATATGTTTGGATTAGTGCAAGAGATCTAGTTGGGTTTGTGCAAGAATGTGTTAAGGCTTGCAGAGCTAAGTGCAATTATTTTGTAAGTTTCTTTGTGCACAAATGTTGTATGTAGGTGCTCTGTGTTATTAAGGAGTTGGATCTGTTCCTTGACCTGATTTTGAGGAAGGTGAATTTAGTGCGCGGTGCGCAGATCACCTGTCCACTGCGTTGTTGGGCTCTGTGGCTTTGTGCATAGGAGAAGATGAATGTAAGGATATTGAATACTAATAAAGAATAAGAAGAATAAGTTGGTGGACGTAGCCCCACACTAGGGTGAACCACCTATATCTCGTGTCCTGATGTGCTTTGTGCGATGTTGTTATGTATAATGAATGCATTTGATATTGTAGCTTAGTGCTTAATGATGTGAATGAATGATAGATCTAAATTAATGTTGTGTGCTAAGCAATTGGAAGTGTTAGATATTGATTATTACTGCCCTGCTCTGTAATAAGGGTTAATATGCAATGTACATGAGAATCACAACCTAATGCATATTGTTGGCGAAGTGCTCTGTTAAGTATTGTAATCATAGATCTGTGTCCCAGCTTGGTTGTAGACACCTGAGTCCTACAACCCCCCTACCTCTACCTTGGGTGAGACTTCATATTCTTCGCAGGTGTTGCCGAAAGGGCTGATATTTAGGGTTTTTTTGGTGCATTGTTGAATCATTGAACCCTAGGTCTGCCCTCTGTGCCAACAAATGGTTCCATTGCCAAGACCTGAAACTATGATTATTGGGAACTAAAGAAAAGAGAAATATCTATGCGTATATCTGTTGCTATAGTTCATAGTATTATACTTGACTTGCGAAGCTCTATGCTAATAAAGAAACTAGATCTGAAAGAAGGCAGTAAGATATTAAAGCTTTGTTCTCTGGTAAAAGTAAGATAAGTGGAAATTTTTACTTCGAAAGTATGAATCTAGGTCTATTTGATAGATTTTGTCCTAGTTTGAAAACTAGGGTATAGTTAGAAGAAAGAATTGATTTGAATAAATTTGATAGAAATAGAGAAAAATATGTTATTCCTATGCATAGAAATTTTTTTTGGACTAATAAATGGATGTAGGAACCTAGAAAGAATTTTTTCCTCCAAACAATGTGATCCCAGTGCGCAGTACATGAAAGACTAGGGATCGTTTAAAAGAAAGAGAGGATTGAAACTGTGTTATAATTGTAGAAGATCAAGACATCTTGCTAAAGAATGCCTTGGTATAGGTCCTATTTGTCTTTATTGTAAATCTACTGGTCATGAGGTTGAGGATTGCCCAAGAATGGTTGCTAAAGTTGAAAACATGAACAAGAGACAAGAAATCTATAAAGAAGGTCAATAGACTAAGGATATGTTAAAGAGTCATACATAGAAAGCTCAGACTATGTTAATACAATTAAAAGAAGAAATGGTTGATCACAGAGACATCAATTTACTAGAGATCCTAAAAGAAAAACAACACATAGATACAAGAATAAAAGACTTCGACATAGACTGTGTATTAGATGAAGAAACACATGTGAATATTATTCTAGAAATCACTCGGGAAATTTTGGGAAAGCCTGCTACGATACCTTCATTGGGAAGGATAGGCTTGTTTAAAGGAATGATGATAACCTTATGTGGAAGAGTTACTAATATACCTATGATTGCTCATGAAACGTCAACAAAAAAAGACTTTTAAGTTATTAGGTTTGTTGAGAACAACGCCCCTGTCCCACTTTTATTAGGAAATACTTGGATTGAGAAGGATCAAATACGAAGGAAAGCAGAGGAGGAAGCCATAGAAAAAAAAAAGAAAGAACTAAGGGATTTCATAGCTCGAAGAATAGATCGATTGATAGAAGAACAAGAAGTTGAGTCGAAGCGACAAAATGAAAGATAAGTAGCTGTCAACTTTGAAAGAGTGAAAGAAGGGTTGAAGGACCTATCCATGCAAGAAGAAAGTATGTTCACCCAAGACCTAGTAAGAAAAGAGGTATTACCTTTGAACCCTTTGAAAGAACATCAGGTGTGTGAAGTTACCATGCTAAGAAAATATAAGAATAAGAATGGAAAGAGGAATCCAGAGACTTAGATCACATGAAAGAAGGAAAGGAAACTTAGTAAGAAGAAAGCCAAGTTAGAAAAACTATGAGAAATTCTAGAAACGACTTCGCAGGAGGCAGATCTGCAGAACTTGAACCTCGTCAGAATAACAGAAAAAAAAAAGAATGGGACTTCACCACAACGAATCTATATGACTGTTGGAGGCACCCCAACCATTAGAATGACTCTCTTGAATGGATATAAACATAGTTATTGCCGAAAAGACTGCCATTGGACTGTTGATACCATGCCATAATGGATGGATTCGTATTGATTGAGGCTTTCCTACCCATTGGAGGAATCTGTTACGACATTACTTATTTAACCCATCATATGCTGCATCGGGACCACTTTTTGAAAATTGTGATATCCGAGCTAACAACAAACCCATTGTATCATGCTGTTCTTTCTATACCTTGCCATCCATTTGATTACCTTGCTTGTCCGTTCTCCTACCCGATTTATTTTATTACAAGTGTGAATGTCAGACAAACATAGTGTGTTAGAGAAATATGTGGAGGAGATACTAGTAGACCTCATGGCTGAGAGAGTCATGTATGTAGGAATACAAGCGTCGTCGATTGGGGGGCTGCAAGAATCCCCCTAGACTGGATGTCATTCTAGCCGAACTACAACTGAGAAGTGAAGAAAAAACTGTGACGATCTGGCTAACACAAAGCATATCCCGTCGGTCTTGCCGAAGTACATACCGCCTTTAGTTGGCACAATTAGCTGTGACATTATCCTACGTGACTTTGAATACACGCTAATCATCGTGTACATGTTGAAGGGGATACACGTAGTTGGACCCTAGTTAAGACACATTCCAACTTTGAATAACAATGACTTCAACCTCAGAGACAGAAAGAACAATGCGATGCTCGCACCACATAGGTATTTGATGAAGATGACTGGGAAAAATCCACACATAGTCTCCCAGCCATGGATAAAGGAGCTCACACAATCAACAATCCTGAACATGATGAAGATCCCTCACTTTGGCCAACACCAGGAGGTTAACACTTGCGTTAAACTCCTCCTGTCGTGCTATCATGGAAGCTATCTATGGCTTGACAGGTGTGTCATTGTGGATCTGACGTTGATCCACTTGATCACATGAATGAGCATGCAGGGACTGGACCCTCACTAGTTCTACCCAGGGAAGACCTCAGATCGCTCCCTAGCACAACACATAAAGGAAGCCTATGGAGATGTAGAGAAGGGAAATTGATGCTACAAGGTAGCCTCCATCTAGGATGGTGTAGTGTGCCTAGCTTGTCAACTTATAACTGGTAAGCTCGTCAGAAAGAACCGTCCAACACAGGTCACTGGATTTTTAGTAGACCTCATAGGGAAGTGTGTTGAAGCATTGAAAATGAACTTGGTGAGATACCTTGTCAACGAGTTGGAGAAGGACTGCCACGAAGCGCAAGATCATGGATATGAGTTTCATTTTAGTTGGCTACTGATATTGATCACATTTGTCACTTGGAAAATTTCGGAAGGAGTAGCCTTCGTAGAAGTTGAGCCATCGGAGTCGTTGGTCGCAAGGTTCTCCACCTTGTGGTACACAAATGACATGTCAAAGCAGTGGAAATCGAACGTTGTCTTCCATGCTTACTACCAACAACTGAAGCGCACCATTGAATCATTTCCATGAATGACCTCGAACACACTGCATTAGTATAGACTGCTAGCAAAGTTCCACACAAATCGACACTTTATTTATATCACTACACACATGGATGAGAGTAAGGACGAGCTGCAATACTATTATAAGCTGACCGATGAAGACATGGAGGAGATCACCAAATAATGGAAAACATAGTTCCTTGTCCTGGTGGAAGATGTAGAACTCTTCGACCCCAACATCATCGGATGTCCCTTGGTCACCTGGGTCGAACATGATGGATAGACTAGTGCGAAGAAAAAGAAGAAAAAGGAGGAAGTGTAGAACATAGAAACCGATGAGGAGGAAAACGCCTCAGAGGAAAGTAGGCCTTACTCACCTACAGGAGGAGGAGGAGACGAGGTAAACCAAGAAGAAGGAGGGGAAGAAGGTGAAAATAAATATAAAGGAAAAGTTTCACCACCGAAGCATCCCCCTATTGAGGCTGAAACATCAAATAAAAGGAAGGTTTTCCCACAGAAACCCTCAACATGGAAGAAGACCCAAGCCAATAAGCCTCAGTCGAATAATGTGCTCATAGTGGACGATCCTGATATCATCATCTCAGCTGTGGAGTATGCCTCAGAGGATATCATACAGAGACATGAAGAAAAGCAAGAAACACTATATGAAAAAATAGAGAAGGAGCTCAAGGACATACAACAAGATATCCATTCGAGCCGCGCAGTACCTACTGTGCCTTCTTCAATAGAAATTGCAGAATTGGGGGATGAACCCACCCAATTATGAATATTAGAAGATGAAACAAAGGCTCAAATTATTTGATTCCAAGAAGAAAAAGAGCAGGCTACAGAATCCATGAAGTAAGAAAAGGAGGAGGTCCTAGAGCATCTTCGAGTTGCGCAGTAGGAGAAAGATGAAATTAGGGCGATGTTCGAGGAGGACAAAGAGAATATGCACAAAGAAAAATACCAGTTTCTCCCAGAGCAGACTGTGGTCAAAGAGGCAGTGACTAAATCACTTCACTCTATGCCAGGCTTGGCACAAGAGGAACCAGAGTCAACTGATATGCAAGTGGGAAATCTCGCCGAAGCCATTCATCGTCTTCAAGCATAGATAATGGAGTTAGAGCTCCAAGTAGTACCTAGAACTCCATAAGATGTGCGCATTCATAGGGAAGAAGATGTCAGGAATGAAATATAAATAATCAAGGCACTAGCCTCTGAGTGTAAGCAATTAAGTAATCGTAGTGCACAAACCTATGAGTGCCTTGTAGAAGATCCAGAGATAAGGAAACTGGAAGCAAAACTCTAGGAGGCACAACAACAGACATCCACTGTCTAGTCACAGATGAAGATTCTCACCGTAGTTGAGAGGATGAAAATATCACAGGAACAATGTACAATCCAACATCAGGTTACTTCCATCCAGAGTAGATTCATGGAGGTTACACAGAGACTCTAGCCGGTGCAAGACGAAGCTTGCATGCTTTTTGAAGAGATCTAAGGACAAGGCTTGCAGCTAGAACAAGTGGTTACGACAACAAAACATCTCCTGGAAGGGTCTGTTACAAAAAAAGTAATTCAGGAGTTCACCGAGCAGGAGGCTTTGGCGAAGTAGCAAGCCGAGGCAGCTCGAGCTAAGCTCGAGGCCTTCGAAGTAGTGTTTCCCAGATCTAAGTGACTCAGGACGAGTTACATGTGAGTTTTGGGGGCCTGTTGGCCCTTGACTAAGTTTTGAGGAAACATTGGTTGTGTTTGACCACTTTTGGGACTTCGATAGGTTGGACGAAGATGGAGTGCCCAGACAAAGAAGAGATCACAGGATCTCACTTGTTTTTTGGACTGAGGAAGGGGTTCATTAGGGTTTTTGTATTAGGGTTTTGGGATGTCGGTCCATGGGTTCACCCATGTTTATGCCTGGTTGTAAGGGATGAAAAAGTATATATAGGAAGTAATGTAAGATAGAAGGGGGGTGGGTGTGCTTAGTGCATGATGAGTAGTGTTAGCTATGTGCACAATATGTTTCATTTTGTGCAAGAGATCTGGTTGGCTTTGTGAAAGAATGTGTTAAGGCTTGCAGAGCTAAGTGCAAGTATTTTGTAAGTTGATTTGTGCACAAACGTTGTATGTAGGTGCTTTGTGATATTAAGGAGATGGCTTTGTGCCTTGACCTGATTTGAAGAAGGTAGATCTAGTGCATGGTGCTCAAATCACCTGTCCACTGCGGAGTTGGGCTCTGTGGATTTGTGCACAGGATAATATGAATGTAAGGATATCGAAGACTAATAAAGAAGAAGAAGAAGTTGGTGGATGTAGCCCCACACCGGGGGGAACCACGTATATCTTGTGTCCTGATGTGCTTTGTTCAATTTTGTTTATGTCATTATTTTCTTAGTGCTATTGTTGTTATGTATAATGAATTCATATGATGTTGTAGCTTAGTTCTTAATGATGTGAATGAATGATAGAGCTGAGCTAATGTTGTGTGCTAAGTAATTGGAAGTTTTAGATCTTGATTATTACTTCACTGCTCTGTAAAAAGGGTTAATCTGTGATGTACATGAGAATCATAACCTAATGCATATTGTTGGCTAAGTACTCTGTTAAGTATTGTAATCATAGATCTATGTCCTAGCTTGGTTGTAGACATCTAGGTCCTACAACCCCCCTACCTATACCTTGGGTGAGACTCAATCTGCTTCATAGGTGTTGTCGAAAGGGCCAGTAGTTAGGGTTTGTTGTCGAAGCATTGAACCCTAGGTCTTCCCTCTGTGCCAACATATCTGCAATGAGGTCCTGCATTTATGTGAAATACCTTGCAAATATGTTTGTGTTTGTCTTCTTTCTCTTGGGGTCTATGCTACTGCGTAATGAGACGTAGCGTGTTGCGCCACATTTCCCTGGTCTCTCCAAGTACTTGTTGTAGATTGGTTCCTTCCATCCAAGGAGGCCAATGAGGATGAATAACCACGAGTAGTGGAACTCAAAGCCCCAATATTGTGTGTCCTTGTAGTCCTCTAAGAATTAATTTAAGAGGTATGGGGCCCAGGTCATCAAGCTCCCCTTTGCACACTGTGAGATGATGATGACCACACCGTATGATACTTCCTCTTTGCAACACTTGTGCATTAGTTTGCATCCGAGGAGTCTGGTGGAAAACCTTGTCGCAATATCATTGATGTCACTGATCCTGATGCCTTTGTTATCACGCTCCATGCCATACTTAGCCTTGATCTCATACGAGATGGCCTTAGCTCTGGTCTTATCCTCTAGGTACCTTTTTGGATTTTCCCCATCTATGGGGAGCCTCGTGATTTCTGCGATGAGGTCCATAGTGATAGGCAACGACCTATCCATCCATAAGATTCCGCCATGTACTCGTGCAAGAAGTTACTTGACGTAGGAATTGATATGCTTTCCCCTCCCAAAGTGTGGGGCATCTAGTAAGTTCACGATGACAGTGTTATGTATCCCCAAAATCCACTGCGCTGAGTCTAATATTGGCATGCCTAATTAGCCTTCTCCCCTATTTTCTAGGTAAATCTGGGGCACCAGGTCTAGAAATTTAGTGAAATTCACCATGTCATGGTCTGAGTACTTGATGGCAGTCACTCCACCAACCATGTCATCATCGACGTGCACCCCGCTTATTATATTTGGTAGAAATAGGGTCACTTATACCTGTGGCTATGACCCTCCATGCACGCTTCTCTCATCTTGTCCCTTTTGTTTGGATTGTGGGGATGAGGCCCCCACCTCTGGTACAACCTCATGTACTACAGCCTATCCTACCTCTAGTTCATGGTTCTATGGTGCTGAACCCGTGGCCTTCTCGACCTGTCGTGGCCCTTTTCCCCTCGAGGTGTCAAACTTAGTTCTCTCTGTGTCCTCCTCCATCTACCTGACCTCCTACACTGGGTTCTGCTCTTCCTCTACCGTCACCGGGTTTGTTTCGTACTTTGGTGTGTGGATTTCATCCACTTCCACCACTACAAGTACCTCTTACTCCTTCATGTTTTTCGTGCATTCCTACCGGCCCTACTCGACTCTCCAACTCGTGGTGGTGACATGGCAGTGAGGTCTAGGCTATAAATCTAATAACTTGACGGATGCTTGTTACCCATGATTTTGGTTATCCTGATGGTGTATTGATGATGGTGTACTCATGCTCCTCATAAGAACTTTCTCCTGAGTAAATTGACATTCATCTCTTCTCAGAAAACATACTTTTGAAGAGAGTTCGCAGGTTTCTAATATGCCAGGGTGCAAGAATGACCCATTCTCGTAGGCTGCCTTAAGATAGGGTGCAAACTTTTCGCACTGTGTAACATAGCTAGGGTGCGAACCTTCTCTAAAACTTGGAGAAAGATGAATTCTCGATGGTTCTAGAAGGGAATCTTCTAGAAGAATGGGTTGGCATTCGAATGGTTATCCTTGTATTGGATTCCCTAATATTTTGGGATCATTCTTATCTAAGTAACCATCTCATTCTCTCCTATATATTGATGGAATTCTCATGGAAAAGGTTAAGCAAGATTCATTGAGAATTGGTGAAAGAATTGTGTGAAGGACTTAGCTTGAACAG
>ML822527.1:12887-33968 GCA_009831015.1 Picea engelmannii | reverse complement strand
TTCTCTCACCTTCTTGTCATATGATTCAGTATTCTTTTGACATGTATTCTGCAGATATTACATTCTTTAACAGATCTTCAACATATCTCATCCACTCAATCCTATACTGTTCCAACTAACAAAAAAACCATTTGTTGGTTGCTTATCTGAGTTATACCTTTAACATGATTGACCCATGTTCATGTATACTAGGGATCCAACAAAGCCTCTAAAACTATTGGCCCTCCTGGTAAACCAGAAGGCAACACAATATACAAAGTGCACTACGCAATCTCACCCGAGATAGTTCTATGGGTGGCTACAATGCTCAAGTGGTTGCAACCTGGGAATGAGTGGGGATATGGGATTGTACTATGTGATATTCAGTCAATTACTATATCATTCATCTATCTTAGTTATTCTTTCAGTCTTTATTCATGCATGTAAATCAACAGATCTAACTACTTCATCAAGAAATTCATCTAAGTTCTAACCATTGACAACAAAGACATAAACAATAAGCATTCCACATAACACATGATTTACCACGGTTCACCCCCTCCTGGGCTACATCCATAAATATTTGTCTCTTAAGCTCTTATATTATGGTTCTGTCAAATATGGCGTCACGTGCACTACAAATCTGTTCATACATTCACAAAACAGACTCCTCGACCTTTACGATGCTGAGTAGAACGCACCAGGCCCCTTAGCCTATGATCTAACCCTCAAGGTCTAGTTACTTTTCTCTCCCACAACTCAAAAACTTACGAAAAGGTATCAGATTATAATCGTGTTACAAACATGTTACTCTATCTCAGGCGAGTAACACACAATGATCAACACAACCCCCTAGAACTCCTAGGTGTATATTTATATCTATTTTTGGCTCATTAGCCGTTACATTCTCTTACCAAAGCCATAACCCAGTTAGGCCTTATTTCATGCTGGCCTTGCACACGTTTCTCCTCTGCATGCACGTTTTCCTTTTGTCCATTGCTTTTCATACCAGCCGTCTTTCTTTCTCATCTTCTTGCATGCGTGCCTTGCATGCCTTTCTGCTAGCTGTCTTTCATCCACATCCTAACTTTCCCCCAAAGTGGGCTTGTGCCTAACACATATTCATCAAGAGGTCATGCAACCCCCTTCAAGGTATAAGTAAATTTTGATATTCCATTATTTGAAGGACTGATAGATGCAGATGTTGTAGATAAATGGTTGAATCTGCTCGAAGGGTATTTTTCGGTCCACAATTTTTCCCATAAGGAAAAAATTAATTTTGCACTCATCAAGTCTGTCCCCCATGTTAAGGACTGGTGGGACACTTACTATGAGTAAAGGGCGATAGAGGAATTTGCAATATTTGTGGTTGCCTCTACATGTCATTCCTTCCAGGATGCCATTAAAGAACAATACTACATTGTTGGAAGCTACAAGGACCGGTACACTAGATGTACCACCCCGCGTCAAGAAAGAGACCGTAAAGTAATAGATTTCACCAATACTTTCCATACCCGGCTCACCAAATTGGGTATCAAATACTCTGAGAGAAATATGATGCTCAAATACCGCGACTATTTGCATAGATACATTCAAACATCAATGGAGTTTTTGGACATCACCTCATTGGGTATGGCTTATAGATACGTTTTCAATATCGAGCATAAATTTGATAAGAAGAGGCGAGAGTTTGGATCTAAAAATACTCACAGTTGAAGCAGGGAAACGGTGGCCCCAACCCACATAGCAAGGGATACAGAAGAGATGGCCACTCTTAGGACAACCAACCCAAGCCACAACACAAGAAGGGAAATGAGAAGACGAAGAAGGACATGAGAAAATGGTGTGAGTATGATAAAATCCATTTGCACACCACTAAATAATGTCACTCCAAGTAGTCACTAGTGCCCAAGCTGAAGGCTTCCAAGGAAGAGGAGGATTCTGATTCTGAATCAAATCCTAAAGGAGGGAAGAAAATTATCGATGTTGAACCCAGTGCCACTATTGCTACCACCAAAGTTCGGCCAAGAGAACCATAATAAACAAAGGAAGGGTAACACCTCTTTCACTCACAGATGTGGGTAAAGGGTTCTCCACTTCATTTCATTGTCGATAGTGGCAGTCAGAAGAACCTGATTTCAACATAGTTCTTCAAGTGGATGGACCTACCAACAACACCGCACCCGCAACCCTACACCATCGACTGGCTTCGCCAAGGAAGAGAACTCTCTGTCAACCAACAATGTCACCTGCCCTATGACATAGAGCCTTTCAAATATGAGGTATTGTGTGTTATTTACCCCCTTGAAGTTTGTGATGATATTTTAGGACAACCATATTTGTGGAAGCGTCATGCTGTGTATGAGTTTAGACCTCGCAATGTTATTATTACTTTGGGTAGACAATAGTACAGGATACTAGAGGTAGTGCCGCCTACCACTATTTATTTAATCCAACAAAATTTTCCTCACCTGATGGGGTAACTCAATGCAATGGATACCATTTCTTCCTAAGGGGGGAGGATTGATCCAGGTGGATATTGGTGTCCACCCACCTATTCCAACTGGATCCTCTTATCCATTTTTAGTTCAACACATTCTTCTGTACTTCTTTGTAATTGTGGGTTCTACACTTCTGGGGATGTCTAAATCCATACACATATTCCAGGTGGATACTGGTGGCCTCTCACCTAATCCAACTATCTTATTTTGTATTTTTTCATGTTAGCACATCTTGTTGTACTTCTAGGGCCATTTTGGAGCCCTAACCAACTTTTTTTTGGCTCGCCACAGTCAAACTATAGAAAGAGACATAGTTTGACGATGTAATGTGTATTTCTATTAAAGACCTTTCCAACGGGCTATCACATGCATAAAAGGGAGGTCATATGAAAAATTTACATCGCCAGGAAGTTAAGGTACTAACTTACCCATAGGGGCCCACATGAATTTTGGTGTTTCACTTCATAGGGTTAGGTTTTTGGATGTCTAGGGTTTTGGAATTCATGAGTAATATCAAAAAGGCCTCTGCAGCCTCATTGTAATCATTCTGCTCAGAAGGATGCACATACCAGCCACATCTCTTCTTAGATATAACTACCACCATTCGAGCAAGTGTTTTAGTTCTGCAGTTTTACAGTTTCAACCTATTTCATTTATTCAATAGAAGATATTGTTCACTGGATATCTGTGCTTTTCTTCAGATCTATGTGTTTATTGTATTCAATATGTTAATCAATTCGTTCCTCTCCTAAATATGGATCAATAAAACAAAGAATTCTCTCCGTTATTTAGGGGGACTCTTACAGCAATGACAATTGGAACAATTTATTTATTTTAATTGTAGTTTTATAATTCCATAGTGTGTGATTTAATTAATTAATTAGATTTATTTTCTTTCATATTTGTAATAAATTGATTTCTTTTGATTAGCTTAATTAATTTAATTGTTTATGTTGTAATTGTTGATATAGAATAATATCAACACTTTATTCTATGGAGGCAGGGACCACTCCAATAGAACATAGTGTATTGTATTTTAGAAGGCTTCTTTGATTTCTTGTTGTATAATTTAATTATGTAGTTATCTATTCACACATGATTTCTTTTATTCTGTAACCAGTTTATTGATTCAATTTTTTCATGCAATTATATTACTCATGTGATGTTGTGTTTATATATTTACGCAATTAAGTATTCATGTTGTATTTGATTTATTCATTTGTTTCTAATAATTTAATTTTAGATTGGGTTGCATTCGTTTATGTCGTTGAATAATTGTTCTTAACACACTGACTAAATTTGTTGGTCTGAGTAAAAACATGGATCATCTTGGTAAGGATTAGATTAGATTAGTTTTCTTTCTTGCAATTTAGATTAAATATCCTTGTGCGTTGTGTGCTTTTGAACGATCCCCGTAGGTGGCTGAAAGTAGGGAACGAACACAATCCACCACTTTCTTTACGAGTGTGATTTATTTTCATACAATTAGCTAGAATTTACTTTCCTGTAATTAGTTAGAATTTCCTTTTTAGAAATAAGTTAGAATTCCTTCCATGCAATTTCAATTACAGGGGTCATAACACTGAGTGCTTCCACCTTAGATTTAGTATGATTTCAATTCCTGCAAGTGTGAATTTATGTAGAACCTTGCCAGAGATTGAGAATTGTCTATACTCTGACTACAAAAGTAATCATTGATACTATGACTACATATTAAACCAATGGAAGAGTAGAGTGTAGCCTATATATATATAGCGCACGATAACTCACATCTTCCATATGAGCCCCAAATTTATAATTAAATGCACAATATTTTTAGTTGTCTTTCTGAGAAATTAGAAAGGTAATTACAAATCCTTCCAGTACTAATGATCAATATCTTAGTAGTAGGCTTGTTGATGAATCATGTATGTTATACTTTTCTTGCTATGGAATTTATGATTTTTTAGAATGGTTATTTATTTATTTCATTATCATATAGCAATTATCACCAATACTTATGTGAATTATTTTATAAATAAAAAAGACAAAATAGGCTACACGGTCTCCTCAAATCCACAACCCATTATACACTCACAAAACCCATTGAAGACCATAAACCAAGTGACAATTGTTCAATGGTAAATATGGAACATAGACTTGATCCATTACCTAAGATTGACCTAGAAGGGAGATGGAACTACAAATTCACTTCTCTGGTAGTACCTTAGCTCGATCAAGAAGGAAGATGGTCTTGTGGATTTTCCTCCCCAAGAGCCTATCAATTTATCCGACCAAGAAGGGTAATGTGCCTAAGAATTCATTTCTTCAACAACCTACTAATATGGAAGTTAACTGTGACGATGAAGTTGGTGAATCTTATGAGAAAATCAAGCCTTGGAACTCCTTCACATATATCTTGAGGGATCTAAGAACTCTCCAGTATAAATGTAGTCATATGTATCTTGATTTTGGTTAGATTATAGATTCTCCATAGCTAGGGTTAGAGTTGCAAGCCATAAATTAGAGTCATAATTGTGAAGACAATTTTTGTTAATGAAATAAAATTGTTATTGTAGTGTCGAGTTAAATTTAATTATAGGGATTCATTAGTTTTATTTAGGTGAGGACCCATGTGAAGATGGTTTGTTGGTAAATTCACCTCTGTATGTATGTTGTGTGATTGTATTTACATTTCTTAGCTATGTATTTATAATTATTCAGTGCAACATCCTATGAATTCATGGGTGGCTAAGGAATAATTTTTCCTCATTTCAATAGTTAGGATGTTCATTATATTTCCTTGTTGAATTTATCCTTCTAGAGTAACATGACCATGTGGTGGGTTGGGAATTTTTTCTTTCAAGTTTTCTATAGTATTAGTACATTATTTTTGTAGCACTTAATTTTATTTCCTGTTGGATTTATTTACTACTGTTATACTATGCAAAAGTAGATAAACATGGAATGATTTATTCATTAATATGATATATGTATAAATACAACATTATAACCTTTGGATTCATCTTCCAAGAGGTATATTGGACTCCCAATGATGGTTCACATCTTGTGATGTTTCACATTCCTTCTCTTAACAGATTAGGTTTCCAACATTCCCCCCTTAATCCGAAGGGGTGTATGTGAGTCCAAGAAGAAAGAAAAAATATGGTAGTGGACATATGAAATATGGAAGTAGATAGCCAAAATGTTCTCTCTGAATGTGGTGAATATGGTGGTTTTGGGATGAACACAAACCAAAAGGCTAACAGAAGTTGATGTCTTCTACTAAATGGTGGTTGTTCTTTAAGGAAGACCACAAACAAATTTGGTGGTTTATGGATGACCACAAACTCTATAACCTAGCTCTAGGGCTCAATGGTTCTCGAAATTTTTCCTAAGTTAGATAGAATATGGAAGCTAATGTCTTCTGATAATTGGAATTGCTATCAAATGTTGGTTTACATATGACCATAAAATATTCTCTAGCAGAATTTTAAAGTCTTATACTAAATGGAGGTTTAAGGAAAACCACAAATCAATGTCTAGTAGAAGTTTTAAGTCTTATAATAAGTGGTGGTTTAAGGAAAACCACAAACTGATATGGTGGTTTTGGGTGACCACAAACCAAATCACACCCACTTTTCACACTCACTTGTTACTTCTTGATTGATAGGAATTCAAAACTTGAAGTTTGACTTTCAATCGTTGATGTTATCCCCCCTATTAGGGACAAGGTGTGAAGACGAAAATCTCTCCACTATAAGATGTCTCAATACTCGAGAATGAATTTTTCGGTATGAGTGATATATATTATTGACTGTTGATGATCATTTTCAAGAAGTGATCCACCCATAGTGGTTCTTTACTCTTGCATTTCTTTCATCTGGAACATCTTTCAGAAGGATGATTGTGCTTTCCACAATGCTCACAAGGATGAAGATAAAAACATTGATCTTCCATGTGGCCAACTCGATGACAATATTGGAATTTCGAAATATGCTCTTGAACTAGAGTAGATGAGTATGAACCTTCTTGAAGAAATAAAAAACTTTGGAATTGGATCGGTTTAGTGTAATCTAGAATATGAAAGGTGACTTACTTCTCATATCCGATACCTGTTCTATGCTTATTTTTCCTCATGTCTTCCCAAGTTTTGATGATTGTCTTGGAAAGAGGAAGTTGATCTTCATCTGTACTTGAATCTGAATTTGTCTCATTGAGTTTCTCCTGCGCTAGTTGTTGGTTTGAATCAACATCATCAACTTCTTTGAAAAGAGGGTTATTTTGAACAAGGACTAGTTCATAATGTCGAAGATTCTTTCGCTCAAGTTCATCATGAAGAAGCTGAGTATCAGTTTGAAGCAGTGCTACTTTAGCTTATGAAACTTACAAGAAAGTTACAACAGACTACATAGCTTCTTTGTCATTGGTGACTGTATTTTCCATAGAAGAGAGTATTAGAGTGTTTAGTAACTATAATAATTCATCAACTCGATCCATTTAAAGATAAAATTAGATGTCAATGGTTTCTTGCAACTCCACCTATAATTTACAATGAAAACTCAACAAATGAGGGGTGTCGACTTCTACCGAAAATGCATTCGTTTATAATGAAACTTAAATTCAATGAGTACAAGTAAAATTACAAGGCTTGATCAAAGTCTTCACTACAACTAGGTTGATGAAGTAGTGAAATCTAGTCTCATGCCCAAAAATGAAAGGGATTAGTATTCACCTCCATATCCTCCAAATATTCCATGCACATGAATGGAATGATGAGCAAAGCATTCAAACCCTAGTCCTGTGATTTTCCATCAATAAATATGGTAGTCTCTAGTTACAAAAATAAGTATTTATATGTGGGAGTTTGGTTATTGGTATTCACTATGATAAGGGAATCATCAAAGTAAAATCTCGTATTTTTCACATTTAATATCATTTACTTGGTTCTCGACAAAGATGATGAGAAGACTAATCTGCGTCTTGCCAGAAATCTTGTAGCATTGTATTATGAAGAGCCTGAGGACCCATGGTTATGTTGAAATGCATCAGAGAGGTAGCTTTCCTAGCAATGGTAAAAATGTTATCACTTCAACACTAGATCTCCTTTGTTGTTGGTATTATTTTTGCTGACATTGAAATGAACATAGTTCCCTGACATGCCACAAGGTTATATCATGTAGCTTCAATTCATTTATCACTAGATATACAGAGTTTTGATAACGATATGAGGGTGACCTAGGTGGAGTCAATCGATGATGAAGAATGGAAAATATGCAATGTTGTTGGCACCAATTAAAGTATGCCAACAACTCCCAATGGAAGAATCACAATGCCCAAAGCTAAAATGAATCTTAGTTTTGATCCTTCAAATTCCTCTGATTTTACCTCAAGTCAACCCAAGGAAACCCTAACATCTTCGAATTTAAAGGAAACCCTAATAATTTCAAACTCAACCCCAGGAAGTTTGAAGAGACTGGTTGCACATCATCTTTATAGATGCTTCCATTGTCAAAAGGTGAAAATTTGGGTTGAAATTTTAAGAAGCGACCAAAGGGCGTCTTAGAATATTTAATTATATCTCTAGGGAAACTTGACCAACACAATATTTTCAATTATCGTGGAATTTTATTCTCTACAAGTAAAAATTTGAAACAGGGGGTGAAATATGAAGGAGAAACCCTAATTTCAAAGCACATATCTCGACTTGAAGGTGAAATTCATATTATCAATGAAAAATTGCCTCAAAGATCATCGACAACTTGTGATTTTAGTATTCTTTTGACGATGCAAAGATTTGAAGACGGCCAATATGATCATGTGTATTGACCACATTCAAAGGCTTCAAAGTATTTGTAAACATAATAGCCATGAATGGTCCAAGGGAAGATATTATGCTAAGGAGTGGTATTGACTAGAGTAATATGACTAGGGTTCTACTAGGTGTGCTAAAAAATATCAGTGATTGATCAATCCACTCGCTGAGCTCGGAATAAATTGGTGGACAACTTAAGATTTTGGCATTTGTTTCTAGCTATTAGTGGTGAATACACCAAGTTGAATTGATTGTATTCTGGAAGACTACACACACAAAGAAGAAGCAACTAGAAAGGTATGCAGTGCTTTCTTCTATGGATAGGATAATGGTTGGGTTGTCTTCCACACAGGTAGAGAATAATGCCAACGATTTTTCTCTCAACAAATCCCATATTTTCCAACCATTATGTTTTCCTGACAGATTGGAAAGGATTTCTACACAAGGACTGTTAGGTTTAACATTTTTGAGTGTTGAGATCAAATGAATCTCCTGATACACCCATGGAAATAAATAAACATATTCTATGATAGGCACGTGCATAGAGAAAGGGGTATGAATGGTGTTGAGGAATACTAATATAGGCAGGGAATAACCAGAGGTGATAGATGGACAAATTGAAGGAAAGCACATGAATGTTTTAGTATGCAATAGATTGAAGCGCTCAATGGAGAGAATCGAGGAGTAAACCAAGATGCTATGGAAAACTATCATAAATTTCTTCAAGCCCCAAGAAATTATATATAGCTACGATACCACTTTTAGAATAAGCAAAAGTAGATAAATGTGGAATGCTTTATCCATTAATATGATACATGTATAATACATCATTATGACCTTTGGATTCATCTTCCAAGAGGTCTCTTGGACTCCCGATGATTGTTGACATCTTGTGACATTTCATATTTCTTCTCTGAATGGATTAGGTTTCCAACAACCACCTCAATAATTATTTACTTTCAAGCATTGTATTTTTCTTTTTGAGTGTATGAGGATTCTCAAGTGTTGAGACTAGAGTGCTAATGAGCACTTTGTTCTCTGGATGACTTAAGTTGTAGAATTCTTGGACCCTTGAATAGGATAAATTAGTTACAATATTTAGATGCATATAGTAAAATTTAGTTCCACAACAAATAGAGTTAGTATTATGGAATTAATTAAGTAGCATTTGAAACCTTCAGGGTTTCATAAATAATGCACATAACTTTCAAACCTTATGTGACTTGGTCAATGATTTAAGTATAATTTAGGGTGTTTAGCAACTCATAATTGTTGTAATTATTTAGCTCACCAATTTTGAGCATCATTTCTAAGGAAGTGCTAAAATATTCAAGGAATAAAACACTTATGAATTGGAACTCCACTATTTGGGAAGAAGGAATGTGATTTCTTAAGTGTTTCCCTCTACAATGGTCTTCTTTTTTGCATTCAATAGTTTCTTTTGAAGTAGAATGCTTGCATTGTAATAGAGATAAGTTAGGTATTTTTTTACCAAAATTTAATAAACCTAGAGAAGGACAAGAAGAGAGTAGTAGGAAATAACAAGGAGAATTCCTGAGTTAGATGATGAAAACTGTGAGGTGAAGAACAAAGGATTTCTTGAAGGATTCTTCAAACAAATTGTTATAAGAAGTCCAAGTGAGGAATACAATGGATTAGAATGGAGTGCTAAGAATACTGATATTAAGTAAGAAAAGTTGGTCTCTACAGAAAAATTAGAAGGTTCTAAATCTTGTTCATCTTCTTGGGGGTTTCTTTTCCTCTTAATTGTGGCAGAAGAAAGAGTAGAATAATAACTGGTGGTGTTTGAGTTTCCCATTCTGGAAATATACAACTAAAAATAAATAACATTAAGACAAATATTCATCCTCGTTTTCATGGGATGGTTACATAGGAACCTAACACTTTCCTCTTTGATATTGAAGTGCTTTGCAAGACCTATTATTACAAGATTGATGCTTATAAACTTAGATTGTTTCCTTCTACTTTGAAGGAGGCAATACTTCGATGATTCATGGGTCTTCATGGAAATAGTATCCATATATGAAACAATTGTAAAACCTATTCACAAGGAAGTACCAAGAGTATTGTAAGAAGGAGATATCAGGTATGAATTCTTATATATGACTAAGGGAGAATATGAGTACTTAGAGGACTATGCTGAGATGTTTTTCTTCAGCTACAAGAAGTATATTAATTGCAGATTGGATGATGTGACACTCAAGTTAGTACTATTGGGAGGACTCTAAGATGAATGGATGGAGACCTTAAATATCATTGTAGTTGGAGACATTTCTAAGTGTACCTATGATGAGATAAGAGATTTTTCAATAATTACTCAAGAGCTACTATAAGAAAGAGTAGAGTTTCAAGAGGAGTTGTTGCACAAAAATCTAAAGAAACAACTGGATTGACAAAAATGGAGATTGACAATCTGTTGGGATAGGATTTTGGGACTAGTTTTTGGAAGTACACAACACACACAAAAGAAGGAAATATAGTTGGCACACTTTCAGGGATCATCAGGCACAAAGGAAGGAAGACCATTGGAAGTTGTTAGGTATTTTGGGTCCATTGATACAGGATAAGCTTTATTGTAATTGTATAAATATGTAAGGATTTTTGGGATATGAAGTAGCGAAATGTTTGAAGAGAGAAGTATGGAATGTGTACAAGGTGTGTTAGATAGGTAAGAGTGAAGAGAGGCATAAAGAGATAGAGATATAGGAGAACGACAAGGGGATAATGTATGAGCATAGTGCACATTTTTTGTAATGGATGTTCTGAATGTTATGGACGTAGCCCATCTTGGGTGAACCACGTTAAATCATGGTGTCTATGTGTTATGATGTGATTGTTCTAATTATCGCACGTATGATATAGATTATGTTACTATGAATATGTTTCATGTTATTATGTTTCTGCTTACCTAATATAAGGTATAATGAAAAAATGCGAAGTAGAATGGTTATAAGGATTACATCCCATCCCTTCATCATCGCGGAAGCATGGTTCCTATAGTCCCCATAGATACCTGGGGTGAGAATTCACCTGCTTACAGGTTATGCCAAAATGGCTGGTATATGAGGATTTTGTTGGTGAATTCATGTTGAACCCTGGGTCTGCCCACTGCATGCCAAAAAATGTTTTCATTGTCGAGACCGAGATCTGGGACTAAGAGGAATGTGTTGGATTAGGTTTATGGATAATTGGTATGGATTTTTGGTTGTCATTGATGTCAACCATTGGAGAGTGATATTGTAGATTTATGTCAACCCTTAGTGATTGATGTCAACCCTTGGAGAAAATACGGTAGTGAATTCCGTTAGCACAAAAGTTTGGGTAATGGACCCAAGTTTGTTTGATTTATAATGGTATGAGTTTTAACATATTTGAAGGTAAGACTATTCTATATGGGTATTACATGTCATTCCATTTCTGGTGGTATGTAGAACGTCACATAACTCCTCACGGTTAGAGAGTTATGGCCATGTGAAGTTGGAGAAACCAGGTTTGGGTAATGGACCCACATTTGTTTGATGGATAATGGTATGAGTTTTGATAGATTTGAAGGTAAGAATATTATATATGAATAGTACATGTCATTCCTTTTCCGGTGGTATGTGGAATGTCACATAACTCATCACGGTTAGAGAGTTATGGCCTTGTGAAGTTGGAGAACCCTCATGAGTCATCTAGAAGCCCCAAAAGGTCAAAGTAGTCAAAGTGGTTTAAGAGATTTTAGAAGGTAAATAATAAAGTGAAGTGATGAGTATAATATAATTCAAAGTGACTACAAAATAAATTATTACATAATAAATTTAATGGATAAATTACTAAGTGGACAAGTGGTTAGAAGTGGGTTAGCCCTGAAATAAGGAAAGTGGTTTAAGATGGTTAGAAGGTAACCCCTTGAGGTAAAGTGAAGTGATGAGTGTACTATAAGTCAAAGTGGATACAAAATAAATTATTTAAATAATAAATTTAATGGATAAATTAGTAATTGGAAAAGTGGTTAGAAGTTGGTTAACCTTAAAATAAGGAAAGAGGGTTAAGATAGTTAAAAGGTAACCCCTTGAGGAAGCTACTTGAAAGTATAAATAAGAGGCAAGGCTCTCTCATTTTAATCACACTTGAGCATATTTAATATATATAGGTGACTGAGGTAACCAAAGGATATCTAAGCTAAATTTCAGAGGGAAGGTGAAGTAAAGAAGGTCGAAATTCAAGGGAGGATAAATTCTCTTGATGATGCTTTCTAAGGTATGTTATTTACAGGTCATCTCACCATTTTCGCAATAATTTTTTTTATAGAATGTTTCAGACTGTGAAATTGGGAGGTCATTGAGGAAACATATCCAAGTAGTTGTGGTACAAATTTTATCTGGTGGGTCGTTGTATTTTTGGAGTTACACTCTCTGGAAAATAGGGTTTGTGGCTAGTCCTGAAACTAGTCTAAAATAGGTGTTTCAGGTAAAAACATCATAACTTCTTCATAACAGATAAAAATTCAGTAAGAAAAAATGTGTTGGTTAGAGTACATTCTTTATTGTTCAATGTACAATTTTCATATCCATACAACAAATATTTTGTGTGGGGCATGCTCTACAATTCCACTCTCTAGAATAATCCATAATTCAACAAGGTATGCCATTTTTGCTATAACTCCTTTTTTGAGAGGTTCCAAGTAGTGAAACCTGGAGGAATTGCATAAAACACACTGAACAACATTGTGTACTCTTTTTAGATATTTATTCATTATGGGTACATAGTTATTATTATCTCAAGTTAGGGTTCTTGACTAATCCAAAAATAGTCATGTGAGACTAAAGTAAAGTTTGGTGAAAATACTAGTCTCTTATTGTTAAAGTTAAGGAAGGTTTGAAGGTATGTGATCATATACACCAGGTATATTACAGAGTTACAAATCATATTTGGATGATGAAATTGATGAGGTATTTTGGTTTAGGTACATGTTGGATACATGGTTGAGACAAGTAGTTGATGAGTTGGCACATACATGGAGTGTATAGTTGATGATGTTGGTACATCTTGATGAGTCATAGTTGATGAGTAGTTGATATATGATTGGTACATACTTGGTACATCGTTGGAGGAACTTGTTAGTAGTATTGTTGACACATGGTTTATGGATGATGTAGCATATTTGTATCGGTATATTATTAAAAGAACATATTGATCTTGGTGATGATTATGAGTTGTTGTGTTATTCTTGGTTGATGCACATATTTGAGAGTTTTCTTGGTGAGTAGATCTGATTTGCTTGATAATATTGATGAAATAGGTTGTTGTGATAGGTTGTTTGGATAGGTTCTTGTGACATGTTATTTGTATAGGTTTGGTGCATGGTTGATGCACTTGTTCATGGTACAAGTTGAGGTGCAGGTTGATGCATGGTTCTGGTTATTGGAACAACTTGTTTGGTGCAGGTTGATTGGTACAGGTTTACAACAATATATCTCACAGTGATAGTGTGACAATGGTTCCATAATTCTACTTCTACATCAGGGCGGCTGGATTGGGCAAGGGCATGCAGTTGTATCCACCTTCTGGTTGTAGCTGGAGAACATTGGGGGTTGTAGCCTCCTTCTAGTTGTAGCCAGAGAATTGGGGAGTTGGAGCTTCCCTCGGGTTGTAGCTTGAGAAACTAGGGGGTTGGAGCCTCCTTCCAGTTGTAGTTGGAAAACAAAGGAAGTTGGTGCTTCCAATGAATGTAATTCTTAAAGACATATAAGAAAAATCATTCAGTGGTTTTCTCCCACTTTGGGTTTCCACGTAAAAACATTAGTGTACTGTGTATGTGTGTGATTTCTCTTTTGTTCATTGTTTATTTACTTTGCAACTATTGGATGATAATGCTACATTGATATAACACTTTCATTTTATGGTGAAAAATGATTAAATTTCTCTATTACTGATTCACCACCCCCCCCCCCTCAGTAATTCAACAGAATGTGCAGGACAAATAAGGAAGAGATCAGATAATGGTTAGATATGAAGGAGTGCGAGTTTTCTAGAGATCATAATAAGAACCCGCAGATCAGCTTGGAGAAGTGGTTACAGAGGTACATATTTATAGACTTACATGAGATTTTCTTTGTTGATTTCCTGATAGTCTTGGATGAGTGGTTACAGAGGTTAGATGAAAAGAATGAAACATTCTCCACTGTTTTTCCGAGGAGTTGGACCCCTAAGTTGATTAAAAAAATTAATACCATTAGTAATCAGATCTCACGCGTAGTTGATTTTGGGCTGGATAATGTATTAGGGGGTCATGTTACCCATTTTGCTATAGATTGTACCCAGACATATAGTGTTGGTGAAAGAGAGTTCTTTAAAGGTACGTGTGAAAGATATTTGAAATTGTTGTCTACTTGGGTCAAGATGATCTTGTGTGATAAGGGGGTTATGAAGTTGGAATTATATCCTTCTAGTATCTAAGTGCCTTCGCGCACATAGGGGGACTGGGGGATGACCAGGGGATGGTTTCAGAGTATGGATAAGAGGGATGTAAGAAAGAATAGATAAATAATGGATGGGATGAAAACGTCGGGAAAGGAAGAAGGTGTAACAAAAGAAGAGATTGGCGAGTTGTGTAGTGGAAAAATATTTAGGTACAATAGGAAAAGGATTGTGGCTGATAGAGAAGGGAAACACAATGAGATCGAGGAAAGAGACATTGACATAGTTCTCTAGATCGAATACATATCACAGATAGGGGAAAAGGAAAATGATCATTAGCCCATTCCATCAGAAGGAGATCCATTACATCCCATTAGCACCACTCAGGCCAAACTATGCATCAAACCCACGACCCCTTGTTCGTCCCCAAGGGATGAGGTAAGATATGAAACTTTGTCATGAAGACTTGTAGTTAGTGAAGGAAGAAAGGATAGAAGTAAAGGTAGTCAGGGTAGTGGAAGTAGTCTGACAACCCAAATTCAATTAGTGACACTGAGGAAAACTACTGTGCAATACACAATGGCGGGGTAGACCCCACTTTGAGAATGTTTGTCTTCCATGGAGCAGGAACAAAAGATACATAACGACACTTATTTTTCTGTGAAGAAATATGGACCATGAAGAAAGTCCAAGATGATGATACTAACAATCATGCAATTAGTGATTACACTAAGAGACCATGCATTACTCTAGAATTTGAAGTATCAGTTCATTGCACCCATGGGACAAGATAAAATGTTGGTAGATACCAGGAAAACCCTGTTAAAAGAGTTCCAAAAATCGAAGTCTGAGCCACAGTGCATTACAAAACTAAAATAGATTAAGCAATTACATAATGAATCAGCATGTGATTTTGATCAAAGATTCAAGATATTGATGGATCGATTGAATTTTCTAATTCCTAATGAGCAACAGAGGGAATGGTTCATTGCAAGGTTGTTACCACATATACAATGTCCATTGATGCAACATAAGATTATGTCACCATGATTTTGGAAGAATCCCCTATAGGAGAGAATGGAGTACGGATGGCTTAGGTTCAATCAAAGTTAACAACATTAAAAATTCAATTGAAGGAGCTTGCTAAAGGAAAGGAAAAGCGTGAATAAGTCTAGTGTGTTACATGCAGAAAGGAAGGTCAAAATAAGAATGAGTGTCGCGTATTTAAATATTATTTGGATACAGGAACCCCAAATCCATTATCCTAAGGACGATGGGTATGGTGTGAGATATGTAGAATGATGGGTCACCACCCAACCACTTGTCCTTTGATGCAAAAGTATCAGAGCACTACCAAAATATTATTTTGTTATTTTTGTAAGTCTGTGGGACATGACGAAATGGATTGTCACACACTAGATCTAATGAGAGAATGCATCATGGATGCATAGAAATTTCAAGGGGAAGATAGATTGGAAGGAGTGATTCGCCAATACAATACTTCGAGGGGATACAATAAAGGAGGAAGAGGAAGATTCATAGGTTAGGAAGAGGAGGATTCGATATAGGAAGAGGACTGATTATCTTCTATAGTTGTAACCAGCTTGGGAATTTGTCATGAGACTATCAGAATCCTTGTACAATGTGTACATATTGTAAAAAAATATATCATGCGACATAATACTGTCCGCAACTGATCACGAAGTGGTAGGAGAAATGGAACCAGAATGTGCATATGATAGCAATAAAAGAGCGTGATGATTGACCAAGGGTAGAAGTAGTTACGCATGGAGGAGAAAGAGAAAGAGAATATACGACATAACAAGGAATTTGGACTGACCAGTGGGCCAGGAAATAAACATAACCTCCTCCAACATTTGGCCCTTGGAAAGGGAGAGAGACATAGAAAAATATGGGAAGGAGCTGCTAGAAACAAAATGGGGAGAATCGACTTTGTAATTTGTGTATGACATGCCTCCAACCTATGACTACTTGATCACAAAAATGCCATTTGAGAAGGCAAGTACTATGAAGAGTTTCTTAAATATCTATTTAGAACTAATGGAGGATGAAACTCTATTAAAAGTGTTGCGTGAGATAATCAACTAGTGCGCACAAGAAAAAAAATCACCTTGTGCACAATGAGTAGTTAACCAAGTATAATGCATGAAAATGACGAAAATGGAATTCTGACTTAATGCACATGTAGGAGACTATGATATGGATAATATCATCCTGGATCTGTTATATGATGTGAACTTCATTCCAAATAATACATGTGAAATGATGGGTAAACCAATGTTGATATGGTCACCAATTCAGTTGAGGCTAGAAAATCAACAAAATATTTAGAATAAGCATCGGTTCTTGTGCGTTAGATTTAGAATAAGCCTTGGAACATTGGGCGTTGGAGATACTTCACACAAACCTAAGATTTATTTTTCCTAAGGTTTTACCCATGTTTATTAGTCATTATTTAGTCTCCTATATTTCAGGGAGAATATTCCTCTAAGAGAATATTCTCTTCAGTTCACACTTCAGTTTGATTAATTGAGTGGAGTCTAGATGCCACATTGGGATTATCACCATGCAACATTGGGATCATCACCAGATAATGAGCATTGTCCTTGGGATCATTATCAAACTAGAACATTACTCATGATTCCTTGATCTCCTAATCACTTCACTCTATTTCAGTCAATTAACTGAAGACTGAGAGACTAGTTAACTCAGACTAGGTGCTAGTTCACTCCCATAATTGCCTGAGAGACTAGACTAGGTGGTAGTTTACTCCCATAACTACTGGTGTGTGTCCAGTTCACTCTAGACCACCACTATGGCACATTGGATTATCCTCTAGTGCATATTAGTTGATTTATATAGAGTATATCATGTTGAAATTATCATTCATTCATTTGGTTAATGAGAATTCTTCCATTCTTTCTCTCCTTCTTCTCTTTTCTCATATTTTCTCTGCAACTGTGTATGTCAATTCCTAGCTAGATATATTTTTTGCAGGTTCAACACATTTACATGGTATCATAGTTGACAGTCTTCTAGGGAAAATACACACCAAATTATTTTTGCAGGTACCCAAGATTGAAGACAACAAAAAAATGGAATTTCCAAAATAATTCATTCTTACACCGTACAATTTCTTTGCATGGAAGGAGAAGATGATAATGCACATTTGAGGTAAAGGATTATACAGGTTAACCATGAACATAGAGACAAAACCAACATCAACCATAGAAAAATCCAAGTATCTAAATTGAATGGATGAAACGTTTGGAACAATTTGCAGGCTCATTTCTCCTGAACTCCTCTTTCACAAATCCTTCTGTAAAACCCATAATGAATCCTTGACCTCCATGGAAGTTATTTTTTGAAAACACGATGATATGAGGGGACACATGCTCGAGGTGGAATTTCTCACATTGGATCGAAAAACCTTCAACAATCTCCAATATTTATTTACCAAATATAAGGATTTGTTGTCGCAACTCAAGGCTTGAGGAGAAACAAATGGTTCTCACCATTCTCTCCAAACTTGGTCCATAATACTCAGTGTTTGTATCCACATTTCATTCAGTTAGGCTCACCTCTATATCTTCCTGGATGATGTCCTCTCTTGAGGCCTTTATTGAGTCTCTGGCATAAGAGCATAACAATCTCATCAATATGGGAAAAATAAAAGGCCCAAAGTCACATGAACTTACTGTGCAAGATGAAAATGGTCATCAATATAAAAAATCTAAAGACAAAGACAAAAGGAAAGCACATGAAAATCCAAAGAAGGAAGGGTACTTAAAACACTTCAATGATGCCTTCGGATCCAAAGGTGGAAATGGAAGAAAAGGGGAGAAATGAACTTACTTCCATAAAGGATTTCATCCAGAATATACATGTATGCAGAAAAGGATATATATAATGACCCAAATACTTCAGCAAAACAACCTTGGATATTGCATCCCTGAGGGTGCCAAGAAGAAGAAGCCATAAGATCAGAATCCAAACAAAGAAAATTCTTTCCATGTTTTGATTTCCTTCAACTCCTCTCT
The DNA here is from genome assembly GCA_009831015.1 of Picea engelmannii. Taxonomy (NCBI): domain Eukaryota; kingdom Viridiplantae; phylum Streptophyta; class Pinopsida; order Pinales; family Pinaceae; genus Picea; species Picea engelmannii. The sequence goes on along the minus strand of ML822527.1, from coordinate 15,210 downwards.
CGATGCTTGGATCGTAGATTCATATTCATCACACCACATGGCTGCCACAAAAGAAGTCTATTCTTCATTGGATGCATGCAAATGTCCTCCTATTCTAAAGGGGGAAAACTCTTCAGTCAAGGTCACTGACAAAGGAATAATTGAACTAACAAATGAAAGCTTCGAGAATGTACTTCACGTTCCCAAAATTTTCATCAATATTATCTTCATGTATTAGATGAATAACTCCGCCACCAAAAAGAGTCATTTTCACACCTGATGCAGTGGATATCTATGACATGCAAATCCATTCCAGGGTTGTGTTGGCAGCCAAATATTCATTGTCAATTTTATCATTGTAAAATGTCGTCTTCAAGGGATATAATTTTCTGTAGCTGCCTCCTTCTCCTTGAAAACATTTTTATCATCTTTGGCTTTGAAAAGGTTCATTGAACTAGCTATGTTGTATGAGTTCATTATTTTTAATCCATCGTTTTCTTTGTTCAATTTCATGACTGAAAGCATGAAATTAGAACACGATTTGGCTGGAGGGCATCATACAATTTGTAGATTTTTCTTTTGCAAATGGGATAACACCTAAGGGCATCTAATATTTTCATAAAATCTTAAATATTGTAAACCTATCATTTTATTGCGTGATCCATTACCATAGCACTTGAGTTATCCTCCTTGGTTTATGACATAGTCATTCTACTACTTGATTATTTTTGGTTTCCACATTAACATATCCAGGATCGTGCAACAAGCAAAACTTTGGTTTAATTTGGTTTACTTTGGTTTTCTTTTTATTTAAAGTTTCTCATATATGAATGAACAATGATTACATTATTTAGATGTTAATTAGTTTTGTCTGTTTTCATGATATCATTACAATCATATTCATTCAGTGTTTATTAGTTTAACATTAGAAAGAGTTCTGTTTTTACTTAGTCTTGTTAGAAACTTTATCTCAAACGTTTAATTTCACAAGATTTAATTCAAATCTTGTTAACTTTATATAATCATTGTACATTAACACTCTTAGTTGAACATTTGTAATTAATGTGTTGATTGCTAGAATCGTATCTATAATCAATTTATTTCCTTTAGTGTTTTTAGGACCCTAGTTGGCTAACAGAGCCATAAAACCCGTTAGGTTAGATCATACCAAATGGCTTGGGTTAAATAGACAACCCCGATCTAGATCTATCCTTCCCATTGATGGTGTGTCATAAACACCCACCAACAAATGGTGCTAGAAGGAAGGCCGAGGTAGATTTAATGATCAAATGTTTTACCCCTCAGCCTATCATAATTCTAGATTTATAAATTCTTCTTCTGTGTCATCTTGAAATGCACTAGAAGGCAGGCCAGACTGACAAGATGGCCTGGTAGGAGTCTTTATTTTGAATGTATTTAATTTCACATGGCTCCCCAAATCACTGTGTTGGAAAATTATTTCCACTTCTCATTACCTGATATTCCCAACAAGACAATCTCTCGCTTGTCCAAACTCACCTTTTATGGTGGGAGGGATGTATATGAAAAAGACCATCTTAACAAGTTTTGGTGTAAATGCATCAAGCATGATATTTCTGATTTAAAGGTTTTATGCATATTGTTCACTTTTACTTTTAGGGGTCGAATTAAACATTGGTTTGAGTATTTTCCAACATATCACATTATTGATTGTTTCAATTTGTAGATGAATTTTTAGATTCTTTTGAAATATATGATTACAATCAATTATGTGAAGAATTTCAGACTTCACTAATCAATGCAATTTCATCTCCAGATGTATTTTTAACAAGAATCCATCATGTTCTTGTTGATTAAGTTTGGTTGTCATTGATGTCAACCCTTGAAGAAAGACCTGTGGCACAAGGTTTGGGTAATGGAACAAAGATTGTTTGATGTAAATATGACTCATTATTGTATTTTCATGGTTGATAAGAAGTAAAAATGGATGAACTCCAAAGTGGTCCCCTTATGGTGAAAGCCCTCATGGGAAGACACTTTGCGGAGTGAGAGAACCCATTCTTAATTTTGGAATATTGAGATGAAGGACAGTGAATTTGTCAGTGAAACTATCCTAGATGGATAGTTCTTGTCATGTTATTTCTGGTGGTATGTGGAATGTCACATAACTCCTCACGGTTAGAGAGTTATGACCATATGAAGTTGGAGAACCCTCATGAGTCTTATAAAATCCCCCAAGAGTCAAAGTGCTTTGCAAAAGGAAATTATTTTAAATGAAGAAGCCCTAAAATAAGGAAAGTGTAAGGCTACATGAAGATATAAATAAGAGACAAAGCTCACTCAAAAAAACAAACTAGTACATATT
>ML822526.1:69326-81157 GCA_009831015.1 Picea engelmannii | reverse complement strand
TATATATATATATATATATATATATATATATATATATATATATATATATATATATATATATATATATTACAGATTTCGTGCACTTCGCTTATAAAAAAATGGAATCTTTTGTACAATGCTATATTGGAATATTTACCATGAAGAAATTTTCTAGCTTATGGCCAATCATGCATTAAATCACATTTCACTTCTTTCTCTTCTGTTATATACAATGTCAACAATCCAATAAAATCAAAGACAAAATAAACTAGCCTTCATTAGAATATTTACCATTCAATTGCATCGCACCGTCTAATTGCACAATATTGTTTTCAAATTAAATTTATTTATTCCTTCTTTTTTAATTACTTTCACAACACTGATTTATTGTAACCAAATAACCCTTACAACACATTCATTTATAAAATGATTAATAACAACTTCAAAATGCCTCAAACACCAAAACTAAAAAAAACTCAAATCGCAACATTCTACTCTAATTTGCAACTATACTTTTTTATAAAATTCTTTTGCCTTATGAACATTCTTCCATTTAATTGCATTAAATTTGGCAGGGACTACACTGCTCCGCTGCCCTTGTTAAGTAACGAGAACATGTTCTGAAATGTCTAACATGAAACTAAAAGCTATGGGAACATTGATCCTTAAAATAACTTAGAATGGTGATAGAATCCTTATACAACTAGAAAAAAATATAATAATAATGATAGAAATTACGAAAATAAGACCATAAATATTATAAGATCATTAATTACAAATTCTACTCCTCATTGTGAATAAAGTAATTATTTGTAAAAAGCGAGTCTATGTAGAAGAAGAGAAGTCTAGATTACATGAGATATATATTAAAATTTTCAACAATATTAATATTTAGTAAATTTTTTTAGGTGAATAATATTTTATAATAATAATAATAATAATAATAATTTATTTTTAAGGTCACAGTGAAGTGAGACATCAATTGATGTAAGACCTCTTAGTTTGTGGGACACAAGACCCCATCTGCATAACGATTTAATTACTAAAGTCTACGGAGGTGTACATACCCTACCGCCTTTAGATTTGAACCTTTTCATTATTTTTATCATATGAGATTATTCAAAAGATGGCAGAAGTGCAAGTAGCTATCTTATCCTAATTTCACGTATAAAGCTAAGTTGAGGTGGATACTTAATACCACAAGACCTTTACTTAGCCTCAACGATGAGGGAGCATAGGGAATAATGGTTATCTTGGAGATACTATAGGGGGCTGAAACCACCATTTTTGGTTCTAGAGTAAGACATAAAACTACTTCTAATTGGTTAAGAGCTTGTCTTCCTTAGACATTGCCACCTTTAACATAAAAATAAAATTATTCAAAATACACACTACATAATGATGTTAACATTAGCACATTAACATATCATATGAGACAAAAATCCAACTTAAAAATAAGTCATTGTAATAACTATTGTATATTGATAAATCAAATATGACATTTAAAATTTTATATGTATAAATGAGTTTATGGTGAAGTTATTTTTTTCCACATTGAGATAAAGTTATTCCTAATCCTTTTATATTTTTAAAAATTTGAAAATATAAATCTTTTAAAAATATATCAACATCCTTACAACACAATTTCATTTTGAAAGTTTTCTTCAATTAAATAAAATTATTACTTTAAATTAAATAGAATTATTACTTTAAATAAAAATATATGAAAAAAATTAACAAAATAATTAAGTTTACTTGCTTATTAATCTAAATCATACTCTTCTAAATTAAAATCTTATTCAAATTTAATAATTTTTTTTAAGAAATTATAATTTCATCTCATTAATACAAATTTTTACAATACAATTTTGTCTTAAAATTAAAACTTCATCATTAAAAATCGACTCATTCTAAAACCATCTATATTGAATTGAATTAAAAATTCATAAAAAACCATTGAATTTATGCCTTGTTATCTCAGTCCATCAAGTTATTATTGGATATAAATCATAAAATATTCCTTCACGTCAAATCCAAAAATCTTACACTTTTTCTATATTAAGACACGATATCCTTTTCCTAAAGAATAGTTCCTATCCCAAACTTGTCCGTGCTTTTCATGTAGAAATTAAATATTTTTTTTTGTCAAAATATGATAAATAAATATTATCTGTGATCTGTGTGCTCGAACTTGTCAGAGATTCACAGCGTTACAATAGACGATAGCAGTAGAAATACCGAGGATTTGAAAAAACCAGAAATCGGAGCTTCCAGCTGCGACAATTCATCCACGAAAGCCTTCCCGATCATCCAAATTCTCCATTTTCCGACCCGAAACTTCAACTTCGCGACTATTATCAGATGTTTTGATCGGAAACTTGCATCTCGAGTCTCCTGGACTACAGCTTATGAATTTTCTTTGATTTTTTTGTTATCATATATTGTGGCTTCAAATACTGTAAATTTGGATTATTATAACTTCCAAGCGGACAAATGCAAGGATTTCTGGTTTTTACAGAATTCAGGTTCATTCTTTTTTCATAGATAAATGGCCACAATACTGCCTGGAGACCCGACAATTTCCCGCTGTCGACATTCTGTGATTTCACCCGTTTTAAAATCGGGAGCAATTCTCCCTAAACTGAGAGTTTCCTGCTGCCGAGCCGGAATCTCGGCGTCGAGCAGAATTCCGGGCGGTTTTCTGACGAACCTTGGCCCTAAAGACTCTCTGCTGCAGCGGAGTACCAGAGAATCTAGGTTTTACGGCGGCGTTTTCAGGTTCCGGCAGCTGCAAATCACTGCAAGCGGCTCCTGCGAGCAAGACAGGAATTCCAAAACCGCTTCCAACGAAAGCGGCGAGGAGAACAGGTCGAGGAATCCGAATACCGCTTCCGGCAATTCGAATGGCGGTATTGAAGAAGCTGCTAGTAAGAATTCGTCGTCCCCTGCATCACGCCCGCCGCAGGAAAAACAAAGCAGGGGTTGGTGGAGAAATCGGAAGTGGAATTGGAAAGAAACCCTCGTAAACCACGCCCGGGATTTTGGCACGCTGTTCTTGCAATTGGGAGTGGTTTTGTTCTTGATGCGTTTTTTGCGGCCTGGTATTCCGATGCCTGGTACGGAAGCTAGGGTTTCTACGAGCTACGTCAGCGTTCCTTTCAGCGAGTTCTTGAGCAGAATTAGCAATAATGAAGTTCAGAAAGTGGAGGTGGACGGCGTGCATTTCACGTTCCGTCTGAAGCCGGAAGATGTTAACCCTCCAGAAAATATAGTGGTTTTGGATCGGACCGCTAAGCGGGTATTGTATACCACAACGCGACCGACCGATATGAAAACGCCTTATGAAAAGATGTTGGAAAACCAGGTGGAATTTGGCTCTCCTGATAAGCGGTCTGGTGGTTTTCTTAACTCTGCAATGGTACGTATAATTTATTTGTTTATTTTTATTCAAATTAAAATACATAATTATAATACTACTTTTTAAAATAGAATACTGGGGTAGAACCGTAGAAATATCTGTGGATATTTATGAATTGATACTGCTAAACAACCATTGTTTTCCCAACCATTCTCAAGAATTCCTCACTTGTTCAGACTATTTTAATCTTCACTGGTATATACCATATCTATGTTATCAGAATCAGGAAATGGCAAATGGAATGAGAAATGCGGTCGAACTGAGAAATCAGGCATCTCAGCTTTCGCCTATAAGAAACGTTTTAGGGTAAGGGTTTCGGCCCTAGAGTATTGAGGGGGTACCCAGGGGCCCAAAGGTTTATTACATATGCAAGAACAATGAATTAATGTTTTGGAAATGTGACTTATACAAACTCAGCTGTTCTCCAGCTAAGTGGGTGCATTATGAGGGGTGTTTTTGTAAAAAACACCCAGGATTTGCACCTGGCCTCATCCATACACACTCGGTAGTTTTTGAACCCGGGTCTCTGCATGAATACAAGCCCAATCTCCTCTGCATTAATACTTATCGCTGTTAGCTTACATCTAGGAGCTGCAACGGCACTTCCACTTTGTATGACAGGCTGGTAGTAAGTACTCTTTTAGTCCCATTGACCTACTTTTGTGGTCATTTGTTGGACATAAATAAAATTTTCTTATCTACCTTATCCCTGCTTGTAAGAATAGTAAAATTGTAACTATCATTAACGATCTTCAAAAAAAAATTACAAAAACATATCATATTCTTTACTGAAGGTTCATAAATCAATTCATATCCGGTTCATAAGTAAGTTCAAAATATGTAGAAAGGCCATTTCATTGGCCAAGGCTTTGTATGTTTAAACGATTAGTGCTAGGAAGATCTTTGGGTGATCCTATCGTATAGTCAATGATATGTAAATAGCTTTCCAATAAAATGAAAAATAGAACTTGCACTCTATGTATGATTGATAGAGAAAATCTTCAAGAAAGTGGCAAGAATTGGAAAGCAGTCTATCATTAATTAATTATAGATGGCACAGTAAAGAAGATATAAAAATGGGAGGAAGGCAATCAGATTTCTGTGGATAAGCCCACTATCGTATGTGTGATTGACAATGTTGATAAAGAGAGCCTTGTTTCTACTAAGAAATTTTCGTTTTTCTTTCTATTCAATGTAGAAAGGTGTAAATGCAAAAGAGTTCACCCGTGGTGTTTGCTAATAAATTAACTTACATTTTTATCTAAAAGCCTAAGAAGATGAGCATTGGATAAATGTCCCATTCCTGTTTTGGTTTCTCAAGAAAGGATGGATGTTTCTCGAAAAACAGATTATTCCTGTAAGAAATGGAATGAGACAGCCAGAACAGCCATTTCTATTCCCATACCATTTCTGGGCTGTTTTAACAGGAAACAAGGATATCTTATCCATTTCTAGGCCATTTTATTGAGAAACGGGGGTGTCCTGCTCCGTTTCTGGTAACTAGGTACTATATTGCAGAGGGTTTATTCATTATGGATTTACATATAATCTATTTCTTTTTTGTTTAATTATTTCTCTATCCACTAATGCATTTCCGGGAGAAACCCACCGGGCACTTCCCTTCATTCCAAGGATGGTACCCAGGGTAAACTTGGCTCTGTAGAAACTCAAAGCTTTGTCATGTCACTTACGGGAATAGAACCTGGTTGGGGAGGATAACACACCATCACACAACGACTCGGGTTATATACCAAATGGACAACATATATTCTATTATTTTATTTTATGTTTTCTATTTACTTTATTTTTCTTTAGAGAGGACATGCTCTATGTACTCCTTACTTTGCCACTGTTATTTGTTGAATTTTCAAGTCCCAGTGACCTATTTGGTCATTAGTGGACATTGATAAACTTTCTTTCTTTCTTTATTGGATTTTTGCAATCTTTTTTTCCATTTGGCAATGCTTGTCCGTACTCTAAGATTTCTTTAACTTTCAATAAGAAGTTGTCTTATGCAGGCTATGGCATTTGCTTTGTCAATTATTTAAAAAATAAACCATATGTGTTTGTAACGTTACCCAGTCACCCCTTCACACTGTCGGGATGGTGGGGTACTTAAAATTTTCCTATCCTTTGTCTGAATGGAAATGTTTATCAACACCAGAGAAGCCACGATGGAGGAGAGAGATCTCAAGTTGAGGACGTCCTATCTGCTCTTCATGTAATTTTTGTTTCTAAGTCTTTTCTAAAGTTCTTTTGGACTCTATTGTGTTAAAGTATATAGTGAGGAACAATTTTCTCACTAAAGAAAAAGGTGAAATCGTAGGCTAGCTCAATGAGTGATTAAGTCCTAGCCATTGATCTAGTAAAATATCTAATGGCTGGGATCTCATGTGGAAAGGGGGCCCACATCAACCCTAAGTGAAGAAAAGGGTAAGTTGACCTAGAGATATATAGAGAATGTATGTAAATGGCGGCTAGAAGAGCCCGATGAGGAAGAGGAGAGGAGCCAACACGAATTGGTGTGACCTGTACCAGCTGTGGCTGAGTAGAGAAGGGCACAGACTTACTCATACCGAGTGTAAGGGGTCGAGTTAGGGCCACTGTCAATGTATATATGCAGGGACTGAGAAAATGAGCCGAGTGAGGGTCATTGCAATAGGGAAAAGGTGAAACCCTACCTGTACCTGCACAAGTTAGGGCCACTGTCAATGTATATATGCAGGGATTGAGAAAATGAGCCGAGTGAGGGTCATTGCAATAGGGAAAAGGTGAAACCCTACCTGTACCTGCACAGTACCAGTTCGTATAAGCTACATGTGTACAGAATCGTACGGTACCTGTCAAGACTGTGAGCAAAGCATGTATATTTTGTGTTTCCGATTCAGTATAATAAAAGTTCATCTCTGTTTATCGTGTATTTTGTATAATGACAGGGTAGTTGTTCTATTTCATATAAAATGTGTATGCTATCTCTTTTAGTTTATCATAGTATCAGAGTTAGGTTAAATGGAACAACTCTCACCGAATAAAATGACAGAAGATGTCTGCACAATGTGTCTCTCGTCCACCCGATCCAGTGATGTCTGGTATATTGACAGTGGGGCGTCCAATCACATGACTGGTCACAAACATTACTTTAGCAGCTTGAGTGAAAAGGAGTTTGGATTCGAGATTTTTCTTGGTGATGACTATCCCTATCATCTGAAAAGAGTTGGAACCGTAAAGTTTGAGAGGGAGTCCGGTAGACCCCTCTATCTGTCAGATGTCCTTTATGTCCCAAGACTAAAGAAGAATCTGGTCTCAATGTCAGCTCTAGAAGACAAGGGATTTGAAGTTTCCTTCAAGGATCGAAAGGCTTACATCAAACCCAGAGGGCTGAGTGAGGGTTTTGAGCAAGTCATTGGAGTGAGAAAGGACAAGCTGTATAAACTGCAATTTGACTCCCACTATGCCCTAGCTAGTAGCAATAACACCAGAGACTGTGAACTATGGCACAGATGTGTAGCCCATCTTGGACATTGAGCTCTCAGAATTTTGGGTAAAATTGTGACATGGATGCCCTCATTCACAACAGAACACTAGGAAGTGTGTAAAGGGCGTGTTCTGGGAAAATATGTGAGGGCACCTTTTCCCAAGAGCGATTCAAGGTCCAAGGGTATTCTGGACCTGATTCACACTGATATCTGTGGCCCCATGTCCTCATTATCCATAGGAAGGAAGTTCAGATACTATATTACATTCATAGATGATTACTCAAGAAAGACTTGGATCCATTTCTTTATAGGAAAATCCTCAGAAGAAGTGCTCAAGAGGTTTCAAGAATTCAAATCCTTTGTTGAAACTCAAACAGGAAAGAGGATAAGAGTCCTCAGGTCTGATAACGGGGGGGAATATACTTCGTATGCCTTCAAGAAGTACTATATTGAGGTTGGAATCAAAAGAAAGCTGACAGTCTCGTATACTCCTCAACAAAATGGGGTCTCAGAGAGAAAGAATAGAGCTATTGTTGGTGCAACAAAAGCAATGCTGCATGATTTGAATCTCCCCAAGTTCCTCTGCGCAGAAGCTTGTAACACTGCAGTGTATCTACAAAACATAAGTCCTCACAAAGTCCTAGGAAATGTGACGCCCAAAGAAGCATTTACTGGGAGAAAGCCGTATATCAACGATCTCCGCATATTTGGATGTATTGCCTATTGCCATATTTTTGCTGAGAAAAGGACTAAACTAGATCCTACAACAGAGAAGGGAATTCTGGTTGGATACAGTGAGACCTCCAAAGCATACAGGATATACATTCCCTCCACCAGGAAAACTGTCCTACGCAGAGATGTAAAATTCGAAGAAGAAAGAGCACTACGAAATTCATGTCAAGACATTTTGGAAGCAGAAGTCCCCAATCAAGAAGATAAATCATCATCAAGTAGAATAGACCTTCCCACCATGGAGCAACAAGAGAAAGAACAACCAACTCTCTCCAAGAAAAGAAAATCAAAGTGGGCCGAACAACTGTTGAAGGAAGCCAGTGAACAAGTAGAGTCACCAAAGACTTCAGTCAGAACAAGCATACCTCCTTAGAGGTATTCAGGATATGTTGCCCTCATGAGGAACATGATCGAATCAGAACCAACTTGCTTTGAAGAGGTTGTTGAAAAGAAAGCCTGGAGGGATTCTATGATAGAGGAATATACCTCTATAATAAAGAATGATGTGTGGGAAATTGTACCTAGACCATAGAACAAATTTGTAGTACAAGATAAAACATGTAGCTGATGGAAGCATTGACAAATACAAGGCCAAATTCGTTGCACGAGGCTTCTCTTACAAGGAGGGAGTGGATTATGAAGAAACATTTGCCCCAGTAGCTCGTTACACCTCCATTCGTACAGTTATCTCTATTGCCACTCAGATGGGGTGGAAAATACATCAAATGGATGTTAAAACTGCATTTCTCAAGAAGAGGTCTATTTGGAACAACCAAAGGGATTTGAAGTCCACGACAGAGCGAGTTATGTGTGTCGTCTAAAGAAGGCTTTATATGGCCTCAAATAGGCACCCAGAGCCTGGTACTCCAAAATAGACTGCTACCTTCAAAGTATTGGATTTGTCAGGAGTGATGTTGACTCAAACCTGTACCTTCTTATAAAAGGAGGGGACATTCTCATTCTTGTACTCTATGTGGACGATCTCTTTCTAACAAGAGCAGATACTTTAATCACAACCTGCAAGCAAGATCTGGCTAAGGAATTTGAAATGAAAGATTTAGGCATAATGCATTATTTTTTTGGATTGGAGATCTGGCAGCAAAATGGTAAAGCTTTCCTTGGTCAAGGAAAGTATGCAGTTGAGATTCTCAAAAGATTTGGGATGGAGGACTGTAAACCCATGGCCACTCCCATGATCACTAATCTCAAAAGATTAAATTCCTTTGAGTTAGAACAAAAGAATAAATTCCCTTGAGTCGGAACAGGTGAATCCTACCATTTACAGACAATTAATTGGGTGCTTGATGTATCTAACTAATACTAGACCTGATATTTGTTTTGCTGTCAATACACTCAGTCAGCATATGGTAGACCCCCGAAGAGTTCATTGGGTTGCAGCAAAACACATACTGAGATACCTGAAGGGCACCTTAGACTATGGACTTAAGTATCTACAGGGAGACCAAGTCAAACTAGTAGGTTATTCTGATTCAGATTGGCTGGTAGTACAACTGATAGGAAGAGCACCTCTAGTTGCTGCTTCAGCCTCGGATTAGGCATGATATCATGGTACAGCGGAAAACAAAAATCAGTTACACTCAGTTCAGCGGAAGCCGAGTACATGGCAGCCAGCCAAGCGAGTTGTGAAGCCATTTGGCTTCAAAAGGTTTTGGTGGATCTATTTGACACAAACTTGGATCCCACCATAATATACTGTGATAATCAAAGCTGTATTAAGCTATCCGAAAATCCAATATTTCATGATAGATCCAAGCATATTGAAATCAGGTACCATTTCATCCGGGACAGAGTACAAAGAGGGGCAGTACAACTTCAGTATGTACCCACTAATGAATAAGTTGCAGACATTCTTACCAAAGGACTTCCAAAGGGAAAGTTTGAACATTTTCAAGAGAAGCTGGGTGTTATAGAAAACCCATTCCTCACTAAGAGGGAGTGTTAAAGTATATAGTGAGGAACAATTTTCTCACTAAAGAAAAAGGTAAAATTGTAGGTTAGCTCAATGAGTGATTAAGTCCCAACCATTGATCTAGTAAAAGATCTAATGGCTGGGATCTCATGTGGAAAGGGGGCCCACATCAACCCTAAGTGAAGAAAAGGGTAAGTCGACCTAGAGACATATAGAGAATGTATGCATATGGCTGCTAGAAGAGCCCGATGTGAAGAGGAGAGGAGCCAACACGAATTGGTGTGATCTGTGCCAGCTGTGGCCGAGTAGAGAAGGGCACAGATTCACTCATACAGAGTGTAAGGGGCCGAGTTAGGGTCACTGTCAACGTATATATGCAGGGACTGAGAAAATGAGCCGAGTGAGGGCCATTGCAACAGGGAAAAGGTGAAACCTGACCTGTACCTGCACAGTACCAGTTCGTATAAGCTATAGGCGTACGGAATCGTACGGTACCTGCCAGGACTGTAAGCAAAGCATGTGTATTTTGTGTTTCTGATTCAGTATAATAAAAGTTCATCTTCTGTTTATCGTGTATTTTGTATAGTGACAGGGTAGCTGTTCTATTTCATATAATATGTGTATGCTATCTCTCTTAGTTTATCATATTGATGGGAATCTACAATCTGATGCTCATAAATAACTGAATTCCTTAGTAGCTGTGAAGATGTCTCCTAAAAAATGTGTAACAAAGGTGCCCAATACTCTGTGTAGGAGGGCTGCCACGAGCAGAGCGACTGAAAACAATCACATCTGCACCTAATCTCATGGTACTTGTTTTGAATCCATTGCCATATTGTCCTATAGTTGTGCTATTAGTTTTCACTGAGTAACCCAAGCTCATACATTGCTGCATGCAATCAGGATTCATTCCACCTCCATTATCTTGGAAAAGAAGAGCCGGACTATGGTCCCTAGGGTTCTAAATTTTGTCCACAATGACAAAAGTTGCACCATTTTGAATCTCATCAACTGCATTATCAAGGAACTCTGCAATAGCTCCAAATGCCCATTTGTGGGAAGTTGCATTAGAATGGAGGAATTTTGGGTGTACTCGAACATGATACTTGCCACCTGGTATAGATCGCTTTTGTGCATTTTGGACATCATAATCCCTAGCTTTCCAGAACTCATTAAAACTGTTTTTCTTCAAGTTTATACCTGAACAGTTCAGTGTCGAAGGAAAAATTGGAGATACAAATCCTACCTTGGGTAGATTCTGAGAATTTAGTTTTGATCCTTGATTTGTACTACTCATATCCATCTTATTCTGAATTTGCTGAAACTTCTGCTTGGAGTGGCATGATCGAGGGTCAGACATATGACAGTTCCCTTGACCTTCTGAGCTTTAGCAACGAGTGCATTGATTCGAACCTTGAACTCCTCATATTCTCTCTTCATTTCTCTGCGTTCTTTTACAAAGGAAGGCTGCACTTTATCATTCAAATAGTCTATATTTTGAGCAAAATACCACTCTGGAGCCCTGGGTTCAATATCAATTTTTTTTAACAAATGGTACCTGTTGCCGTCCTAATACACACTTGCAAACGTGAGCAAAGTCCAGCTCACTTAGTGTGTCCTTGGAGGCACAATGCCTAGGTTCACAGTCCACACTGTCACCTTGACTGGAGCCTCTTCCTTCTAGGCTTACTCCTAGGGAAGCCAAGTGGGGTAGACCCTAGTTACTAGATTTGATTTAACTTTAAAGTTCTAGGAGTTGGTTTTAATTTGTTAGAAGGCTAAGGGGGAAAACTAGCCTAAGATGCTAAGGCAACAAATGCAAAGTGCAAGTTTATCTAAATGACAAACAACCCTTTCCCTAAGTCAACTATGACTAGTGCCTAAGGTTGGGCAAGGGGTCAACTAAGTTTGAGGGTGGTTCAATTACAAAATATTACAATTAAAGTCAGTTGAAACTATCCCACAAACTCAAAATTACAACTACTTACACAATGAAATACAAATATTACAAAGATACAAGATGATACAAAAGATACAAATTAACAAGATATACAAGTAAGCCAAATTGTGCAAGTTTAGGAAATACTCAAACTTTAATCAATCACATAAGCCAAGCATGCCCCAATAGCACTTACTCTATTGGACTGCTTTTTACTGGCAACCACTAAAGCACTCAAGACTCAAGAAGGTGATGTCTCCCCAAGTGGGATACCCAACTCCTTCTTGAATCACACCACAAGAGCAAATAAACCAAGATGTAATAATTTATTAACTCAAATGCTCATAAAGACATAAA
>ML822526.1:56329-66362 GCA_009831015.1 Picea engelmannii | reverse complement strand
TTAGGAAAATTAATTAAATTTAATTAATTAAAAAAAACCTATCTAGACTCGACGAAATTCCGCGAAACTTTCTACAATGTCTAACATGGTCATTTACATCATTCCTAAACAATAGCTACCAAAGGATGAGACCATTAGAATGCTGTTCACCACTTTGGAGGAATTATTGCATGTGTGAGGGAAAAACTCATGGGAAGTCAACCAGGCTAAAAAGCCCAATTGACAACCTGAGGATAAAAAACCCTCAATGAAAGGAACTCTCCTAATGAGAACATCCCAAGGTACTTGACCTAACTATGATCCATGCAGACTTATTACATTATTAACCCACGCAGGGGTGCGGAAATTTCGTTTACAAAATTTTGTGCTGGAGGCATAAAATGCCCAGTAGAACCAAACTGTCTTCAACATACTAGCATCTAATGATGCATATCTTCATGGCACATGGAGTTGACCCCCCAGTGCTAAATGGGCGGTCAACAGTACCCATTTCCTTGCAAATTCTGAGGTTTCAGAAAAAATTTCAAATATTAGCATTGCAGCTCCATTGTCAGAGGCATAGCATGAAAGTTTATCAACTGGATAGTACACATAAATAATTGACAAAACAATATTTTCCGTGACAAGAGGAGGATCCTTCAGAGGATCAACTGTGCTGACAAAAATATCAACAACAGCCAACTGAGATGGCTCTCCTTCTCTATCTTATCTCAAACAATTCCTGTCAAGATAAGTTTCCTTATTGATGGGAACTTGGGAAGTCATTTAGGAAACTGATCAAGAATCCAGGATATCCAAACCAAATCTCACATATTACTGAAGTAAACCAAAGTGCATAAGCATTGCAAACAGGATTCAATATTCAGTAGTGGAAGAAAAAAACACAATATCACAAGCCGTAGAACAATCACCATCCTGTACGGATTGATCTTGGAAGAAGGAATAGGAACCTTTCTTGATAGGGGCTGGTGTGCTCATCACTCATTTGAAGGTCTTCCTCATCTGCAACACAACCATCTATGTTTCCATCCTTTCCTTCAGATGCATAGTAAGTGTCATTAGACATTTGCAACGTATTTTTATCCTGTTTATTCTTCTAGCTTTATACTCTCTCCTTCCAAGCAACATTTCCAAATCCATAGGGGTCCCCAGCTCTCACTTGACCACGCTTCCCATTGCCACCACCAGTGGGTGGGGCTGCAATCCTACGATACTGTGGGGGTCCTGCCGGCAACTCACCAGAAATCGACTGTCCATTGGTAATAAGTGGAACTTGAAGCTGAGGAAGCTCCTGAGGACAGAGTAGCTCTTAGGCACCCACATTACCTGCCCCACACAACACAAGGAGCATTTCCTTCTCTGCTACACAGTACCTTAGAGAATCCTCTATCCAGTGCTCTTCAGCGTGTGCATAGAAAGGTCCAAACTGATATCTCAAGCTTATGCAGAATCTCCATGGTTACTTGGCACTTTTTCTAGGTCTAAAAGCTTCCTTTCACGGCTGGTCTGTTCTATCATGGACTTGGCTCCATTTTTCTGCTGTCTACCCTCTAAAACTCTCCTATCTTTCTTTTTCCAACAACCTCCTCCTCCTTTCCCTTAGAATTTCCCATGCATGTATGATGGCAAGAAAATTCCAATTCAACTTTTTTCCTAGTTCCAAAAATGTAGGGGAGACAACTTGCTAGTTTTTAGGAAATGATGTCTTAGATTGAAGAATTTGTTTTCTCCACTCCTCTTAACCTCTTTTAACTTTGCAACTCAGATTTTGAAATGGGTGAAGGTTCAAGGTAACATAACATAAATGTTTTTAGCCATAAACCCCCTTAGACCCCCTCACCTTTCCCCTCTTGTGGTATCATAGCTCCTTTAGGCGCTCTTGCTTCCCTGACCTTGGTCATTTTTTTATTAATTATAGAAATAAAATGCGTACAATATTCAAGAAGGTGAAACCGGGATATGTAACAAACACAAATATATAAAATATGTAAATATAAATAACTAATAATTAATAATTAATTATGAAGAGACATGACATATGAAAGGTCATGTCTCTTATGAAAGGGCACCCCTGCGTGGGTGTATATTTTGGCCCTCATTGTTATTGTAATGCCATACTATCATATCTCATTCTTATACATTTACTCAATATATTATTATTTCATCCTAAATGGATTACCTTCTTCTATCCTACTTAAATTGGATATTCTTATAATTGTCAAACAAGTTTGTTTGTCACAATGGTACTAGAGCTTCGTTTATTATCCCGGCCTTTGGCCTATAGACCCTTTGGTCAAATTTTGTTGCCCTTAGCAACATAATTGTAGGCCTTTGGCCACTCAAAATTTCAGAGTTCTTGGGACTCCGGGTCTTTGACCGCGCCAGGGCATTTTGCCATTTAAAACATCAAAAATTGAAATTGTTGTTGAAAAGATAAATCATTCCACTGCAAATTGGAAGAACAACAGAACTCCGGAAAGTTACTTTATTGAAGAATTATTAAAGAGAGAATATTTTGATGCTGTAAGGAGAAATAAATAATAAATTGTTCACAGTCACACAATAAAAGCCACCAAATCACCATAAGGCTGAGACATATCAGCAGTAAAAGTCATTGTGTTAATGTGAATAAGCAGGAGTAGGAGAGCCTCTGTACTGGACAGTTTCATCAATAGAAAAAATTATAGTTAAGCATCTGTACTTTCCCTTTGTACAGTTGACGTTTAAAAATTTAATTGTTTTCTGTGTCATTCGTACACTGCAATCAATGCAATCTGTATTCTGCTATACCGTCTGTATAGTCTCACGCAAAACGTTCGTACGATTTTGTCGTACTCAGTCGCCAATTTAATCGATTTCCGTATAGTCGCAATTTCACATACCATACTGTCTGTTCGACGCTTTGTACAACCGCCAAATTTACAGCCACCGTCTCAGCTGTACCTGCCACCAAATTTTGAGTTGTACCTGTCCGTACCATTCAATTTGTATTCGTACGACCACCAATTTTTCGATCCGTTAAGTCGGAAATTGAAGCACGATCATTAATCCATGCAAGATCGGTATATCCGTACATTGTGGGTCACGTCTGTTCGTTTATTCGAAGAGTTGGAGAAATTATGTCATAAAGTGAAGAATTAAGTTATAAAGTAAAGGAATATATATTTTTAAAAGGTATTAAAGTGTTATATATGAAAAATAAAAATAAAAAAAGTTAAAGAGGGGTGAAGTAAATCTTTATTAATACAATATTAAAGTACTTTTCATAAAGTTCAAGTTAAAAAAAGGGTTTTTAAGGTTTTAATATCTATAGGAGGAAAAATATTCAAGTTCCTAGAATTCAAAGGGATATAAAAAGGAAAAAGAGAAAATATATATAAGGATAAAATTAATGAAGGTTAAATTATATATTTTTTTTACATGTGGTTCACGACATTGAAGACCAGTACTCACTACGTCCACGGAAAACCCCCTCGAAATCCACGAGAGAACATGGGGAGGCCGAGCATTTTCGGAATATTGGGGGCTCAACAACAAGAGCATCATATAAACCCATTTAAGGGCATCACATGTTACTTACAAGAAATTGAACCTGGGTGGAGAGGGTAACAACCATTCCTCCCAACCACCCAAGCTACATCCAATTGACAATTAAGGTTAACTTATATATACAACCATTCCTCCCAACCGCCCTCCCTGCCCTCCAAAATTTCTTCAGGAACCAGAACCAACTGTCCCTCTTCATCTAATGGGGGCAACTCGGTAGAAGTGACAACATGCTGTCCTAATGCCTTTTTGAGGCATGAAACATGGAAAACGTTATGTATTCTGCACCCTTCCAGAAGTTCTAGCTCATAGGCCACTTCCCCAATCCTCTGTTGAATCCTGTAAGGTCCATAAAATCGAGGTTTCAACTTCTCCGCCCCTCTCATTTTTAGTGACGACTGTCGATAAGGCTGTAGGCGAAGGTACACCAAATCCCCCAAGTCGAAGATGCGCTCCACCCTGTGTCGATCCACATACAGCTTCTGTTGATTCTGGTCCATCTGCAAATTGTCTTTAAGAGTTTTAAGGATGTCTTGACTCTCTTGGATCCAGTCCTTGGCTTTTGGGGCCCGACTCTCCTCGAAGATCTGGTCAACAAATGTAGGGGCATCGTATCCATATAGCGCCCTGAAGGGTGACATCTCGATTGACATATGATAGGACGTATTGTCATAGTGCTCCCCGAGATGCAACCATTTAATCCAAGCCTTTTGCTGTCCTGATACATAATTTCTCAGATACCCTTCAAGCCATTTATTTACGATCTCCGTTTGCTCGTCAGTCTGGGGATGGTAGCTCGTGCTGGGTGTAAGTTCGGTCCTGACTAGTCTGAAAAGTTCTTGCCAGAAGCCTCCCATGAACCGACTGTCTCTATCGCTCACGATTGTTTTGGGCAACCCATGCAGCTTAAAAACCTCTCTGAAGAATAATTCTTCCACCTATGCTGCTGAATATTTAGAAGGGATGGCGAAGAAATGGGCAAACTTTGTGAGCCTGTCCACCACCACATAGATACAATCCTTACCCTGTGCCTGGGGTAGCCCTGTAATGAAGTCCATCGACACACTCTCCCATTTCTGTTCTGGGATGGGTAAAGGCTGAAGTAACCCGGTCGGATGGGTGTGCTTTGCTTTGTTCTGCTGACAATTGATACATTCTTTCACGAATCTCAGAACATCGTTCTTGAGGCCCTTCCATGCAAACCTCTCTCTGATCTTTCGGTAAGTTTTTATGTAGCCCGAATGTCCTGATAATGGCGAGCTGTGGGCTGCGTGCATAATCTTCTCTTTTAGCTTAGATTCTGGAACCAAATAGATCCTGTCCTTGTAATAGATGATGTCATCGATCACTCTATAGTGGTCATCCTGGATTTGCCCATTTAATATCTTGTAAGCAAATTTACTTTTTGAATATTACACCAAGAGGAGAGCTTTCCAATCTGCTGTTACATCCATGAGGGAAAATGTGGGTGGCATCCTGGAGAGTGCATCTGCCACTATGTTATTTTTCCCTTTCACATACTCAATCGAAAAATCATAGGCCTGGATCTTGCTGATCCACTTATGCTGTCGCTCGCTCAATTCCTTCTGATCCATGAGGAACTTCAAACTGTTATGATCTGTCTTTATTTTGAACCTGTTCCCCACTAGGTACTGTTTGAATTTGGCCAAGGCATGCATGATGGCCAACATCTCCTTGTCGTATACTGAATAATGTCGCTCATACTCCCTAAGTTTGCGGCTCTTGAAAGCAATGGGGTGGCTATTCTGCATTAACACTGCCCCTATTCCGGTCTCTAAAGCATCACACTCAAGCACAAAGGGCTGAGTGAGTCTGGTAAAGCTAGCACAGGACACGAACTCATTACTTGCTTCATGTTTTCGAATGTTGCCTGCGACTCATCTATCCAACTGAAAGCTCCCTTCTTAGTGAGATCTGTAAGAGGTGCTGTCAACTGTGAGAACCCCTTAACAAATTTCCCGTAATAAGTGCAGAGGCCTAGGAAGATCCTCAGTTCGGAGACATTTCTGGGGGTTGGCCACTCTAAGATTGTCCTGATTTTCTCTTGGTGAACTTGGACCCCATTTCCCCCAATTATATGCCCCAAATAAAGCATCTCAGTCATACCAAATTCACACTTGGACTCTTTGGCGTATAGCTGCTGATCCTCCAAGATTCCCAACACCTTTTCCAATTGTCTGAGATGTTCCTCCCAAGTCTTGCTATAGATGAGGATATCATCGAAGAAGACTAGTAAAAATTTCTGCAATTGCTTATTGAACACGTGGTTCATGCAAGACTGGAATGTAGCGAGAGCGTTGGTTAGCCCAAATGGCATAACCAAGAACTCATAATGTCCATAATGACATCGAAAAGCAGTCTTTGTGATGTCCTGCTCCCGAACTTTAATCTGGTGGTATCCTGAACAGAGGTCAATCTTTGAAAAATATTTTGCTCCCCTCAACTCATCCATCAGCTCATCAATCCTCGAAATTGGATACCTGTTCTTTATGGTCTTCTTGTTAAGGGCTCGGTAATCAATACACATCCTTAGAGTACCATCCTTCTTTTTGACCAACACCACCGAAGAAGCAAAGGGACTAGAACTAGGTCGGATGTGACCCATCTTCAACAACTCCTTGATCGTTCTCTCTATCTCGTCTTTGTATACCTTGGGATGGCGGTAAGGGTTGGTTATGACTGCTTGAACCCCCTCTTCTAATTCTATAATGTGCTCAAACCCTCTATCTGGGGGTACTCCTGGAGGAATGTCACCAAAAACCTTCTGGTGCTTACGAAGTAATACCTGAATGTCGTTTGGATGCTGTCGATGAGGATCTGGCAGCTCCCTGTTAGAGATGTAACACTCCACTGCCCAGTCTATGTCTCCATGCCACATCGCTGCCTCCATGCTGTGGGATGATACAATTTTGGGCGGATACTCGTGCATTGCCCGTAAAACTACCTTTTTGCCATTCGGTCCTGTGAATTCCATTTCCACGGCCCTTTGATCCGTCGTGTATTTTCCAAGGGAGTATAGCCACTAAACCCCGAGTACCACATTGGTATCCAACACATCCACCACAAAGAAGTCATTTGTCAACGTATAATTCCCCATGGTTATTTTCAACTTGGGAATCCACCCGATACATTCCATCTGATGGCCACCAAGTATGATCACTGTGAACCCCTCAAATTCCTCTGTCGGGATCCCTCGCCTCTCCACCATGGATGCATCTATAAAATTGTGGGATGCCCCACTGTCAATCAACAGTGTAACCTTGTGCCCCTGCAGAACTCCCCTGACTTTGAATGTGTGGTACCTAGGAAGTCCTGACATGGATGCCATAACAAGGCCTTTAGCCCCAGCCTGTGATGTCTCCTCACCTGATGCATGGTGTCCCTATTTCTGTTCTGACCCCCCATCCTCCGTATCACTGTCACTGTCGGAGTAGACCTCGATGTAGTGGGCTTTGCCCACTGTGTCCTTCCTCGCACACCTGTGTCCTGGAACCCACAGATCCTGACAACTGAAACATAGCTTCTTCTTCCACAGCTCCCTTCTGGTCTCCTCATCCAATCTCGGTTTTCCTGCCCAATCCTTATGAAATGGTTTAACTTCCTTGTTCTTCTGGGGGAAGGTGGGTTTAAGAGGGAACCTGCTCTTAGGGACAACACCTGCATGTCCCTAGCTTTGCTGACTGCATCTTGCAGGGTGACTGGCTTATAAGCCTTGACCCAGCCACGCAAGGGTTCAGATAACCCCTCAACAAACAACATCACCAGCCGTGCCTCAGATATGTCTGCCACCATCACTCCTAATCTCTGGAACTCAGAGATAAATGCCTCAGGGCTACCTGTCTGTTTGAGCTGAGCCAACTCTCGAAAATGAATCTCGGGGTCTTTCCTGTCAAACCTCTCGATGATCCTCTGTGTGAAGTCCAGGTATGATGTGATGTCTACATGACCCAGTGTCACTAGACCATGGTACCACCACTCATGGGCCTCGCCATCTAGGTGTAGAGTAGCCAATTTAATGGCCTCCGTCTCTGTGATCTGCTGTAGCTGGAAATATGTGTCCAACTTCTGTACCCAAGTCCTTGCCGAACATTTTGAGGACCCATCAAAGTTAGGAATGGTCACTTTCCCCAGTGTCTTCTGAAGCTCGTGGTTGGGTGTCCTTTTTGTCCCTCTTGGTTGATTCTTCTACTTAAGATGACAAAAGTCAGTGAAGGACATAGCTGCCTGAAAGTCATTTCCCAACCTCCTGTACTCCTCCAAATAGGCCAAGTAAGAGTCATCCTGCTCTGTTGGCCCCTCCGGTGCAACCTCGCCACTCAAGAACTATGGCATGGTGGGTCTGGGTGTCTTGGTGCATAAGTGAGGGTGGCTCTGCATGATAGTGCGAGAATGAGTCCTTTCCCCGTTGTTAGAACCCCTTTCACCATTTTGATTTGTTTTAGGTTGCCCTTCTATGGTGTTAAGTGCTAGCTGCCCCAATAGGTCCATCATCATCTTTTGGCCCTTGGCCAAATCGTTCATCATCTGGAAGAGGCTGCCAATTCGTGGGTCTTCTTCTTCCCCCATGTGCTCCTTCCCTTTACCTGCTCCGGAATGTGCTACTCCTTCACCCAACACCCCTTCTTCTCTATGCCCTTGAGGAGGTTCTTGAGATCTGTACCTACTCCTTCTGTATGTGACGTTTCTGTCGTCTCCCCCTCTCATAAAACTTACTCAAAGCTGCCCTCAAACCCCACAGCTGTCGAGGAATATGCTCTGATACCACTGTAAGATTCCAATCCACCCTTTTTGCAAAGTTTGTCTAGATATTCAAGTGTGTACTTTTCTCAAACAGTTTGAATGGAAACTCCCAGAAATTGCAATTAAAAATGTAATTACCACAATCCTAAATAAACTGAGAAACCTCTGCTTTATTGTGTTTTACCATGAGTGAAAACATTTAATAACACAACAGCTGATATAGCATGTATTTTAACAATATAGCGCAGCAATTTATTCCAACAAAACACAAATTCATCTACAGCAATGATAAGAGGAAGCTGTCTCAGAAATTGGAGAATTTGATAACCAAGTTATTTGTTGCTCTGGATTTGAACTTGCAGCAGAAATATAATAGAGATAACAGATCTGTCTGGACTGTAAAGATGCACCCAGCAGTGAATATGGCGCCCAGGATAATATAAATGCACATCCAGAAATCCAACAAAGCACTCAGCAGTCAAGGAATGCGCACAGCAGTGATGTCCAACAATAACAATGGCGCCCACTAGGAGAAATAGCGCCCAGCCACAAGAATGAGCACCCAACACAGATAAAAACGACCAGCAAAGAGGAAACTCGACCCCAACTGATAGATAATGATCATAACTCTCCACACAGCAAAGACCAAGAGGAAAAATCGCTCCACAAGGATGATAAAACTGTCCAGCACTGGTATTCTTCAGTTCCCACACTGAAATCGCCTACTAACTTCAGAAAATGTGTCCCCACTTGCTACAGATGAGTGAGATAAAGAACCCATGCAGCAATGCTTTGTCCACACACTAGACTATGTGCCCAATTCAGAAAAGCGCCCAGACTGAAGGAAACTCGGCTTCACAAGAGAGAATCGACCTCTACACTTCACAACTCAGCTACCAATGACGGAAACATAATCTAGTTGAAGCACCATGGGAAACCTGTGATGATCTCTCCCTAAACTGATTAGGGTGTATAGTTTCAACACTGAAACCAGAAGCAATGAAGGGTTTCTCCAAAACCCTAGACTCTTTTCTCAAGAGCTCTCCAATTTTTTTTTCTCAAATGGCAATGACAAGAATGAGAGGAAAATCCTCCTTTTTCCCTTTTATGTTTACTTGAGCCTTTTACCGCTCCTTTATTATTTAAATGAATTAAAAGCCACTTTAATGGGTTTCTCATTTTATAATTTTAAAGTGACTTTTTAATTAGCCTAGGACCCTTGTCCCCTCTATCCCAATTTTACTTTATAAAGTTCTCCTAGGCGAAATATGTCCCCTAGATCACTTTTCCGCCTTAGCCCATGGGAACTTAATTAGGCTAGCGGAATTTTCCCTTTGTGGCTCTTAAGCGGATGGGGACATCACATCCCCTCTTTATTTTATTAAAAGAGCTTTCAAAACAACCCTTTTTATTAAAATTCCTTTTTAAACCTTCACTTGAATATATATATATATATATATATATATATATATTATCTTTTTTTCGATGGAAGAAATCGCGGGAAACCCCCGAGTACTTCCCCACATTTCGTGGATGGTAAATAGGGTAAACTGTTGACCTGATTACGGGCCTAACCCGGTGGGGACATCGAGTGAGGCTCAACAATCTCATCAAGAGCAACAATAGCTGGCTGTGGATTTGACCCTGAGATCTCATTCGAATAACCATAGCACTCAACCACTCGAGCTAACCCACTGGGCTATAATATATATATATATATATATAT
>ML822526.1:24854-52249 GCA_009831015.1 Picea engelmannii | reverse complement strand
TATATCTCAGAGGTTTCCAACCCCCACCCTGCCCAAGGATTTAAAGTGTTCTAAAAGGCCAAGACAAGCAGTTGCCACTCGAGAGGTCGAGGGGACCTCATCGCTAAAGATTGAATTGTTCCGTGCCATCCAAATCCCCCAGGTGAGAATGAAAGGAAGAGCCTTGTCTTCATGTTGCCCCCTCGCCAATAGCCAATCTTTCAAAGCAACTTCAAATGAAATTGCCTGCCAGCGACCAAGAGTATTGTGCAAATTGTAAGAATCTGCCCAAATAGATAAAGTGAAGGTACAACACATAAAGAGATGGTCGACTGTCTTAGCTTGTTATTTACAGAGCGAACACCTACCAGGCCCATTGAACTGTCGCTTCTAAAGATTATCCCATGTTGGAAGTTTATTCTCCAATATAGACCAAACCAAAAGTTTCCCTTTAGTAGGACAACGTTGTTTCCAAAGTTTCTTCCACCACCATAATGATTCTCTCTGGTATAAGTCTACACTTGGCTGAATATATCCTGCTTTTGGAGTGTAAGCTCCTCCCGGGTCCCCATCCCAAAGGAGTTCATCCTCCCGATCTGACAAACGAATATTTTCTCTCCGAAGTGCTCGGATGTACATGTCCCAAAGCAAAAGGTCTTCCCCAACAAAACCCAACAGTCTCCCACTTTTCCAACCTTGATTCCAGATATTTGTAGTGTTTGGGTCTTCGACTTGAGCTAAATAGAAGAAACCCCCCCGCTCCAACTGGGAATGTAATTCTGCGCTGAGTAAGTGTTCTCGATTGCAACCCGCCCATGGGTTCAATCCAATCTTGACCAATTGTCCAGATCCAATCCTCCAAGCCAAACCGTTCCCCACCACCTCAAAAGCCTTTAAAACTGCTTTCCATATAATAGAGATTTCAGACATTCGAAGGTTTGGATTCCTAATCCATTCAAGTATTGTAAGAGGGGCCACATATTACTGATAAACAACATTTGTCCAGAGATTTTGGGCAATTATCAATCTCCACGAGCATTTTGCTGCAAGTGCTTTAGAGAACAAAAATATATTTTTAAGTCCCCAGCCCCTGAGGGCCTTTGGCATCACAATGTTTTCCCACCGGACCCAAGGTACCACCTGCTTTTCCTTATTTCCCCTCCATAAGTAAGAGAAAAAAAGTTTCCTTGCTTTTTCCAGAATACCCTTCGGAATCCAAGACAAGGATATCCAATAAACTGGGATAGCCTCTAGGACCGACTTGATCAATACTAATCTCCCCGCCCTTGACAACCATTTGTAGCTCCATCCCTTTAATCTTTTTTCTAACTTTGCTATAAGCCACGTCCAATCTGTCTTTCGGTAATCATTGGGTTTTAAGTGAAAACCGAGATATTTCAAACTTTCGTCCAATCCCAGAACCTGGTAAGGGAGCTGTGATAAAAAGAGTTGTATGACTTCTTCCTCGACTGAAGCAAAGAGTATACTGGACTTTTGTGCATTAATCAACATACCAGTTGCTTTTTTAAACAGAGTGAGCCCTTCAAATAATTTGTCAGCATCTCTCTTCGTACCATCACAAAATATTAGGATATCATCAACAAATAGTAAGTGGGTGATGTACATACCAGGGGAAATTTTGATACCTTTAAATCTACCAGAGTTCTTTGCCATTGCCAGAAAACGACTAAGACCTTCCGCCACTAAGAGAAATAGTAATGGTGACAAAGGGCACCCATGTTGTAGGCCTCTTTCAACTTTTAAAAAAGAAGAGGCTAAACCATTGATAAGAATAGAGAAGGAAACCGAAGACAAACACCCCATCACCCAATCGGTAAAATCCAACCCGAAACCAAGATGAATCAAAAGCATCCTTAAATACAACCAATTTACCCGGTCGTAAGCTTTTGATAAATCAATTTTCACAACAACTCCCCTGAGTTTCTTAGTTTTTATGCTGTGTAGTCCTTCTTGGGCTACTCCAATAGCCTCATGGATTTTCCTTCCTTCCGAAAAACCAAATTGTTCACTGGAGATATTTTTGGATAGGATAACCTTTAATCTTCTACTAATAACCTTTGAAATAATCTTATAAAGAGAGTTGCATAACGAGATTGGCCGAAAGTCGTCAAAGGAAGAGGGATTATTTGACTTTGGTATGAGTGCAATAAATGTAGAGTTCAAAGGGTTATGTATATAACCATTCACCCTTGATTCCTCGACCACCTTCAGAACATTAGGACCAATCAGATTAAAAAAACCCAGATAAAACTCAATAGGCCAGCCATCAGGGCCCGAGCTTTTCCCTTTTTGAAAAGAGTGGATAACTTCCAACAGTTCCTTTTCAGTAACTGCTGCCATTAAATTTCGATTGTCTTCCTCCACAAAACGAGTGAATAACCGAGCAACTTGTACAATTTCTGCAATGGACGACCCTTCCTGGGCCTTGAATAAGTCACTAAAGTGTTCAATACCCAGCGAGGCCAGGCCATCAAAAGAAGTAACCACCTCGCCTTCCATCTTCCTTAGTCCCCAGATAGTATTAGCCAATTTCCTGCCTTTGGCATATGCTTGAAATTTTTTTGTATTTTCATCACCATAAGAAAGCCAAATCGCATGGCTCTTTAATCTCCACAAAGCTTCTTTTTCCTCTAATAAACACCTGTGTCTTTTCTCCAAACGAACCAGATTCTCCTTTTCATCGAGAGTTAAGAACTCCTGACCTACACCTTCCTGAATCTCCAAGAGAGATAATTCGATGTGTCTTAGTTCCTGTTCCTTCTTGAAATTTTTCTCCCGTGCCCAAGAAATAGTAGCTTGTTTTAACCTTTTAAGGTTCCCCACAAACTGAACAGCCGTAGGGATCTGATGAACATTGGAGACTGAAGTCCACATGCCCCTAACTAAAGCTTGATACGATGGATCCAAAATCCATCCTTAAAAGAATTTAAAAGGGCTCGATGCTCTTCTACTTCTACCACTTAACTCCAACACAATCTGATTGTGGTCAGATTCTCCCCCACAAGAAACCCACTGTCTGACCAAATCTAATGATTCCAATAAATCCTCCGCCAATAAGAATGTGTCCAAACGCTTGGCCACCCTATCATCCCCAACCCTTCTATTACACCAAGTTGGATTTAGTTTCAAGGGCTCTACATCAATCAACCCATGCTGGTCCAAAAAGTTTTGAAAATAATTGGTTAAAGTATCTGGGACAGCGCGCGGTCCCCAAACCTCAACAGCCCCTAAAGAAAAATTTAAATCCCCGTCGAGAATAATCTCCTTCCCACTAAGCCAGGAGCATCCGGGTAAAGAGTTCCAGTATCATTGTCTATCTAGGTAAGGCCCATAAACATTGATAATAGTCACATTGTGCCCCAAACCAGAAGAGAATAAGTTCAAACCGATCCCCGACTCAAAACCCCAAACACTTTCGTAGTTACAATTCTTTGTGAGCCACCCAGAAGCCAACCCACTAGAATGCCCCCTGGCATCCACCACTGCAAACTTCCAACCTGGAAACAAAGACTCGAGCCTTCACCACTAATTCACTATTCCCCAACGTTTCTTGTAACAAAATAATGTCCGGGGAGTTCAAGTCCACTAACCTCCGCAGAGACGATATTTTTGATGGGTTTGCCAACTCATGACAGTTGAAAGATAGGATTTTCATGAGGTAACCTCCCCAAGGGCTTGCTTTTCTCTAAGCGCCCATTCGATGGAAGACTGCCGACCCGAAGCCAAATTGATCCTGGCTCTATCTTGAGCCAAAAAGAGGTGCGATTTTCGACCCCTACCTTTGCTAGAAAGTGAAATTCGAGGGAAAGATCCTAGACCTCGCCCTCCTAGACCAAACTCTTCGTCCCCCGAAGGGTCCCCTTTGACAACGGACCTATTTCTAAGATGGTAACGTACCCTGCTGTCATCCAAAGAGGAGTTTGTAGAGGCTGAAGGGGTAACACACAGGGTTGGAAGAAAAGTAGTGGAGACCTCCGTTGAAAAAGAAGGGAAAGGTGGACAGGAGGATAAACCCAAGGGTAAAGGTGCGGATACCCCGTCTGCCTCAGATACAATCGGACAATGTAGAGACGGGGCCAGAAAAGGCGAGGAGCCCCCCGACACCGAAGGTCCCATAATAGGCATGACCAAAGAAGGGGGGAAACACAACCCTCTAGAAGCCAAAGGACAGGTGAGAGAAACCAAATTCACAGCTGAAAGGCCTTTCAAACCCCGAGTAGTAAGGGAGCCATCACCACCCAAAACCTCACCCACATTCCTAGCAGCAGAAAGAGAAAATAAAAAAGATGAAGAGACACCCGTAAGTGACTTACCTGAGAAATCGTGCTCTCGTCGAAGGTTAGTCGCTGAAGAAAAAGGGAACTTTAAACCATCCACCGAAGAAGGAACTGAGCAATTTGCTAAGGAGTTTGGAGGAAAACCCGAACATTCCTTGCCCAAAGGAGAGTCCTTGGCCACCTCCTTGTGGCCACCATCGCCCAATTGCATCTCTAGAGACGGTCCCGAGGGTGAAGCGGGGTTTTCCTTTGTAGGGTAAAGGACACTCTGCGATCCCGTGACCATAGGCATGGCACCTATGACATCTGGATGAGATTCCCTCATAATCTAAGATCTGAACAAAGGTACTTGCCGTCGATTTGATAGTTAACTCCTGAAGTAGTCCTGGGCGTAAATTTAGCCTCACCAGAATCCTCGCCACCGACATAAGACCTGTATCTTCGAATGACATATCCGCTTCAATAAAACTTCCCAGCATATTACCAATCGCGACAAACCTAGCAGAATTCCAAAACTGCATAGGAAGACCCGACAACCTGACCCAAATAGTTTCCTCATCAACCCTCTCCTTCTTTGCATCAAAAGTAGGAGTCCACCTTTTGAGAACTATGGGCGTTTCAAGTTTCAACCATACTCCACACCTTCAACAAAACCCAATTTACATCCTCCCTGGAAGAGAAAATGAAAGCAAACCATCCCGTTGACAATAAACGAATGAGTGGCATCTTTGTGATGTCTTTGAGCCAGTTTTTGTTTATCCATTCCTTTAGAAAAGCCATACCCAACTTTTTTCCCCTAACTTTGCCAACCATCACTAACTCGGAGAAATCGACCACCCTGTCCATATCGATGTCTTCTCCAAAGACCAGACGCTCAGAGCTCTTCCTGTTGCACGTACAACAAATACCTTTTGTAATGGAAGTCAAATGACCCCCAGTGCCCTTCTGGCCCTTTGCATGCCGCTTCGAGCTCGAATGAGAGAGTGAAGGTTTTTCCACTCTTGCTTCAAACACCTTACCCACCCCGCCTTTATCTGCAACCCCTGCTGATACACCCCCAACCTCCCCCACACCTCCCAAAGAACTATCGACGTCAAGAAGAATATCAGACGGCGAGAGGCCAGTTGTGAGCTAAAACCCAAAGATGCTTTTGGGATAGACCCTCGAATTCCCCCCTCGACCAGATCACCAATATCGGGGCCACTACCCCCTGAACCTGCCTCCCCCACAACAAAAAACAAACCCTGCTCAAAACCCTCATCCAGATCGGTGCTCCTTGTGGGATCTCTGTCCCAACCCCATCGAGAAACCCAAACCACTAGAAAAAGACAAGTCACCCGTGGGGTTAAACCCCGAACATGTCACACCTGACAACAAAGCCCCCGAACACACAAAATTCTCTGTCATTGTCAGCCCAGGATTGCTGACATCCAACCTAGGATTCCCGATCGAAAGGTCACCCCACTCCCCACTAGACAACTTCCAAGCCGCTAGATCGCTGCGTCCCTCCAAATCGTCTGAAAAGATCGAGAAGAGACCATCGCAGTCTGAGTTAATGGGCTCACCCCCTTCCTCTACCCTGGCCATGGCAACCAGTTAACCCCGCTCTTGCCCGTAGAGAGCCCAGACGCACCCTTGCTAGCACCCGAAAACCAGACCCGGCCTGAAATTAGGTAATTGTACACCCTTTCTTAGAATAAAATAATAGATACCACTTCTTGACTTAAATTAACTTCATAAACTTTTAATTCTCCAACCCTCGATTATACTCTAATCGACCCAAGTTTCTCAAATGACGGTGTTTCCTTGTTTATGCGACGTTTCTCTTCTTTTCCGGATTTAATATCTGTAATTTCCTTCTAAAGTGGGCATCATAGTCGATGCATTCACCCGTTCAACATTATTTTGGCATATATATGCACAATGACTACAATAATGTGGCGGCTAGTAGAGCCTGGAGTGGGTTTGATGCCACCGAGGTGAGGAAACACTATTATTTTCTGCGATGTGACTGCTGTAACCAATTGCTAACCGACGATTTACCTCGCGAATTTTCTTT
The DNA here is from genome assembly GCA_009831015.1 of Picea engelmannii. NCBI lineage: Eukaryota > Viridiplantae > Streptophyta > Pinopsida > Pinales > Pinaceae > Picea > Picea engelmannii. The sequence continues at coordinate 45,913 of ML822526.1, read as the reverse complement.
TGGCAAGTGTTTCGATAGTTTCAATGGTTAACTGGTTCGTCTCTGAAGGATGATCATCAATTATAGCTTGGACTTGTGACTAAGGCTTGATTTTGGTCAATTGTTTTAGATTTGCTACTGCAATGGAACGGATAGGTTATTCTAGCGAATCCTCTTACAGCGGCTGTTTTGCTGGTTGTTGCTCCGTCATACAGTCCGACTTTTTATTTTTTAATAACTGGCTGCGGCTGTCCTGTGCTTCTATGTGTTGATCTCCTTTTTTATTTTTATTTTTATTTTTTTCAAATTGAGTTGATTTAATTCTGTGAGTATAAATGATTTCTTATGATTTCTTACGACTAGTATTTCCATCAATTTGCATCGGAATGGTGTAGTTTTTCTCCGGAATTTCTGTTTCTGTTATTATTATTATCTTTTAAATGGCAAAATGCCTAGCGTTGTCAAAGACCTGGAGTTCCCCAAACTCTGAAAAATTGAGTGGCCAAGGGCCTATAGATATGTTGCCAAGGGCAACGAATTTTGACCAAGGTCTAGTGGCCAAAAACCAGGATTAGACTGGCTCTGATACCAATGTGGTGAACCAACTTGGTTCATACAAGAAATACCCAAAATACTTGGAATATAAAGAAATCCATTTAGGATAATAATAATAATAATAATAATCTATATTTAAGGTCATGGCCAAGCCAGACACCAATTGGTGTATGAGACCCCCTTGTTTGTGGGACAAGGGACCCCCTCTGCGCAGTGATTTGACTGCTAAAGTCTACGGAGGTATACATACCCTACCCCTCTCTGGATTTGAACCTGTGACCTCCAAGAAGGAAACACTTGTTCTTAACCATTAGGCCTACTCAAGCTGTATATACATTGAATAATAATGTATAAGAATATATTGAATAATATTGTATAAGAATATGAATAGATTACAACTGAGGGCCTGTTATATATATTTGGATGGAGTGCTCTTTCATTAATAGTCGTCTTTTCAATAAGACACATCTTTTCATTGTCTCTTCATTAATTATTATTATTATTATCATTTATATTATCTTATATATATTCATGTTATTTATGTTCAGAACACTATGCCATGCACTTTTCCCAAATTAAGAGCTGTGCCTTCTGAAGACAAAAATAGTGGCCAACTAAATCTGGAGAAAACACTTCTAATTACAGAAAACAGAAAAGCGTGTGCCTAATCTCAAGATAGAAAACTTGCAAAAGATGGTGCATGCATGCACCTTAACCATAGATGCCTCCTTAACTGTTACTGCACCTCCTAGAGGTTTCTCTACTGTCACACTCTCATCCACAAAGTTCCTTGCTGCACAGAAATAGAGGCTGTACAGATCTGCTGAGTGTGCCAATGTGAAGAAGAATATCTTCGAAGCAACAGGGAAAGATAACACTCACTCTTTGCTAGGAAGGTGTTCTCCACCAAACCAAATCTCTCGCTCGACATATCAAATTTCCCATTAATTAGGGGCCTGTTCAAAATATCTGCCACCTGTAAATCTGAAGGAACATACTCAAAAACCACTGCTCCCTTCTGAACTCTGTCTTTGAGGACATGGTACCGAATGTTGATGTGTTTGGAATGATAATGAAACACTGGATTTTCAGAGAGCTTGATGCAACTCTGATTGTTACAGTAAACAATAGCGGGCTCCAACTTTTGATTGATCAACTGTGCTATCAATTGGTGAAGCCGTATGGCTTCACAACTAGCAAAAATGGCTGCCATATACTTTGCCTCTCCTGGACTAAATGTAATTGCTGACTGCTTCCTGCTGAACCAGGAAATTGTACTTGTGCCTAAGCTGAAACAAAAGCCTGAAGGGCTTTTCCTAGCACTTGTATCTCTTTCCCAGTCATAATCAACAAAATCATGTAACGGTAATTCACTATCTCCTGCGTACCTCGTGCCAGAATGAACTGTGCCCTTTACGTATCCTAATACATGGTTGGTAGCTTTCCAACGAATCTGCTGAGGTTCAATCATGAACTGGCTCAAAATATTGACTGCAAAACATATATCAGATCTGATACTCCCAAAATACATTAGGGAACCAATCAGCTGCCTATACAGAGAAGGGTCTACCAAATCTGAATCTAAATCAGCAGATAATTTCAGATTTGGGACTATAGGAGTGGCCGAGGGATTGCAATCCAGCATCAAAGACCTTTTCAGAATCTTGACTGTGTACTTCCCTTGTTTAAGGAGGGCCTCATGAGTGCCCTATGAAACCTCTAGACCCAAAAAGTAATGTAAAAGCGGCAAAGCCCTATGTCTTTCTTATCAAATGCATTGGCCAACTTCTTGTTGCACCATGCAATTAGCTTCTCAGAACTACTTGTAAGGATCATATTATCTATATATAAGACCAAAACAAATAGATTGGATTTATCATACAAATAATAAAGATTAGGATCTGCAGCAGTCTTGGTGAAACCCAAATTGAATAAGTACTCATCAATCCTTGAATACCATGCATGTGGTGCCTGCTTCAATGCATAAAATGATTTCTTCAACCTGCACACATGGGTATCTTGCCCATGCACCTCAAAGCCACTGGGCTGATTATTGTACACTTCATCCTCAATCGGAGCATTCAAAGAGGAGCCTTTACATCCATTTGGCATAAAGGCCAACCAAAAACTGATGCAATAGACATGATGAATTTGATAGGAGTATACTTTGCAATAAGAGCAAAAGCCTAGTCATAGTCAAGTTTTTCTCATTGGGAGAATTCTCTCACTACGAATTTGGCCTTGTACTTCTCTATGTTTCCATCAGCCACTTGTTTAATCTTGAACAACTGCCTGAAATCTATCACAAATTTCGCCACTGGTCTTGGAACAATCTCCTAGACATCATTCTTCATGGTGGAGTTATACTCCTCTGTCATGGCATCCTGCCATACCTCCTCTGTGTTTGCCTCCTAAAGCTGGAAGACTATGCATCCATGATATAAGACATTGCAACATAAGTAGGAGACTATGCATCCATGATATAAGACGTCAATGCAACATAAGTAGGAAACTTCTTAGGGGAATGACTTACTCGAAAAAAAGATTTTGGTGCTCCCACTTGTTTTTGTGCCTTCTACAAAGTCTAGGTAAGCCATATAGGCTTAGTAGTTGAACTAGATGGGAAAAAGGTCTCTGTCCTCACTAGAAGGTTGTTGATTTTAATATGATTTTGCTGTAATTTGCTGCTCAACACTTGACACAACGAGTTTTTCTCCCTCCTCAATCTCCATAGGAGGCTGGTGAGACTTAGAGGACCATGCCTCCTCATCAAATTTAACATCTCGACTCGCTACAATTTTTCATTATATTGGAAGATAGATTCAGTGAGCCTTGGAGGTCTCATTGTAGCCAACAAAAATACCCTCGATGCTCAAAGGTCCAAGTTTAGACTATAGATCTTATTTAGCATAGATTAGATTTGCTTCTATCATGCTTTTATAAGGGCAACCTTGGTGCTCCCACTTTGTATTCCACACCGTTGTACTTGTTAATGCCCGAAATGGAATTTGAGCACAACACTTGATACCACCCTTGACAGGCTCTCAATAGGAAAAAGTGGAGATGGAAACCCAGAAATTGCTTAAAGCCCTAAACCTACTAACTATGGGATTAGCTTTATTAGTTAAACAAGACAATAGAGTCTTTCCCCTTAAGGGTACTAATTCTCCAGTTATGTTCATGTAAATTTTAAAATGTGCCTTATGTTAGTAATTGATTTCCCACAATGTTTAATTAGAGTCAAGCCTAGTCCTAATTAAGTATGCAGATTGGAATTTAATGTAGAAAATCAACTATTATGGACAAGAATTATATCAGCTAGCAAGTAGTAAAACAATAGCTACAACATTGGTAATCTTAGTTAAGGCAGTGCTGGACATGTATAACTTAGATTTCAAACACAATGTAATAAATCGTGAGTGAAGGCATAAGTTGAGTTAAAATATGAAATAATTAAAATTATACAATCGACCTTTAACATCGGCAAGTTATGAATGGAAGACAACTAATCAGAAATGTTAAAGATAGCATGCATGTATACAGTAATCTTAAAAAATAATAGAAGTTAAAAGTGTTTGCAAGCTGAAACAAGAAACACTGTAAAACAAAAAAAATCCATAGAGATAGACAAGTGTAGGAATGCCCAAGAAAATATTTATTCATAAATGAAAGTTTTTGTACAAAACCCAAATAGCCCAAACAATCAACATGGCTTCCAGTGAACTTGATGTTTACGAGACCATATGCTGTTCACACCATTTGAATGGTAAACGGGATGAAGCCCCAGATACTGTAGACCCTTTCCTAACCCCACTCTCAGATTGTCTGAAGGGTATCTGCATTCATAGCAGTGCTATTCATATAGTCATTTGAAGAGAAATACATTCATGAATCAAATAAACAAAATTTATCTATGGAGTGTTGATGTTAGTGGTAGCATCGGACAGGTACTTCCGCATTGGCATGTGTCTAGCATGTGGTGTTGAAGCCCAAAAGCGCAACATAAAATTCCTGCCTACAAATGGGTTGCAATGCATATTACTTATATATATTTATTAATAATAATAAAAAGGTGGGACCCCTTGTGACAAATGATAAGAGAAATGGCTCTCCTTGTTGTGCTTATGATTACCTTATGAAAAAGATTTCACAGTTTGAGAGTAAGGATGGAAATCCTAACCCATTTCTATGTGCAATTGATGGATGCGGGGTGTATTAGCAATTTGATTTTAAAAGGAGAAAATTTTATTTCATGAAATAAACATTTTTAGTTTATTCTTGCTACACCCAGACTTTGATATATTACTCAAACTATAAGCACAAGTCACATGCAAACTCATGTTATATTTACATATATGGGCAAATGACTATTATATTGATTGGTAATCACTCCACTAGCAAGGTATGTGCGACATGTTATTTTGGTGTTATGTATTAAATGGGCATATAATAATCCACGAGGGAGGCTCGATTCAATTTTGAATATGGAAATGATATGTTATGTTGGATGATTCGATGGTTGATATTGTTGATGGAACAAAGTCTTGGAGTGCTCCGTAGTTGGATGTGGTTGATGGCATTTAATGTGAAAAGAGGAGAAGCGACGTGCATTTACTGCACATAGTTCTTACCCTACCTCGAAGTCACCACCTTCACTATTCTACTCGCGCTTGTTTTGGTTGCTCTGTTTAGCAGCATCTCCATTGTACTCGGCCTTGGCGGAAAAGTAATTGCGCTCTGTTAATTGTTTTAGCATTCTTCTTAAGGTACGGTCTTTTACCTTTTCATTCATGAAGTGTTAGCTTTGCTCTAGATAAAATCGTATTGTTGGCTCTAAGAGTTTGCATGCAGAATGTGTTTGAACTTTGTTTTCCAAAGGTTACAATGGATTGCTTGTGGGCATTCTGGCCATATGATGCATTTCGATTTGGGTTTTCTTCCATATAGCATTTAAGTGCTTCAAACCGGAAATATTGTTCGACATTCTCTTCTGTTTGAAGTGTATGGTTGTATTGCACCCGGAGCAAATGCTGGTATACTATGACTATTGGAAAACATCTATGGTGAATATGTTCGGTTCACTCATTTCTTGTTATTAATTTTTAAAGGGTTTTCCTCTGTAAAAGGAAGATAACAGTCGGGTTTCGTCACTACTGTATAATACCCTTAATCCCATATCCAGGCCTTGGAAAATTGCAGTCCTTTCTTATTATCATTATCATTGTTTGCAGAGTTACAAAAGCCTGTGTATTACGTCTTGTTGTCACCTTGAAATTTTGTAAAGAATATGTGATGGGAAGGGATTGTTTTTTCTTTGCATACAATCCACACCTTACACCCACTATGTTTTCTCAGGCCTTGTTTCCCCATCCGATACGAATGGGCAAGTAATAAGTTAAACCCAGATTCAAAATTTTTTTTAGTGGTATCTTGGCCCTGTTATCGCACAATCTATACTTGCCCAAAGCCTAAAGGCAAGTAGGCCTAGATTGACGTAACATGGAGGTAGTCCTATCGATATCACCCCAATAGGATACCTCTTTCTATTTAGGAGGAAAATAAACTCACTCCAAGGGAGACGTCCCAAGACCTAGTTGGTTGATGAAGGGTAAAAAGACCAGGTAAAACCCACCCCTCTCTCTAGGTCACTTGAGGAAAGAAATCACTTGGTAAAGTTTAAGGGGGCAAAAGGAAAAGTAAATGAATGGTACCTGCCCTTTACCAATGAAACAACAAACGTTAGCAGCAATCATTGATATCGATGTTTCAAATCAGTGACTTCAATATAGAAATATGCTACTTAAACAATTAAAAGATAAAATGTATAGGCAGCAACAATATATCCAGAAATTGCAAGCTCTGATGAAAAAAATGATATAAAGACTTTGCAATTTGATAATACTTTGTCACTCACAATTTCAAGATTTAAAACAAGTCAATAAGTGACTTCAATGGGCTGTCAAAACACTTGCAACAACAGTAAAATGATAATTATGACAGCAGCAAAACCACTTTAGAAAGTACTAAATTTGGCAATTTAAACAAACACTTTAGCATGCAATGATATTAGTTTGCCTAGTACAAGTGTTGGGTGGTTTTATAGATAGTTTGAGGGCTGTTAAGGGGCTGCAATGATGGCTGTAACTATAGTTACGACAGTAGCAACAGCCTCAAGCAACTTCAGAAATTTGCACCTAGACCACTAGCAAAAGGAAGACTAGAGCCCTGGGATGATAGCACCTAGGAAAATGCAAATTTCTGGGTTAGTTTTAGGGGTTAGTATGCTGATTAAGGCTGCTAAATAAAGGCTGTAACAACAATTATGGCAGCAGTAATATGGCTGTTAGTGTTAGTGAAAGTTTCAAGAAGAGAGTTTGAGAATTTGTTTGATCTCATTCATCCACAAGAGTGTAAAAAATCAGTGCCTTTTAGGGGGTTATGGAGTCAATATTAGTAACAATGTCACTTGGGAAATAAAATAATGATAATGCTTAGTCAAAGGAAAAAGTAAATGCAAGAGGTGTTGGCACTTCAAGGCCTCAAGCATTTGACCTTTTAAGGGAGGTTTTGCTAGAGATTAGGCACTTCTAGGCCCTAGCGTACTTTCCTTCCTTAGCTTTTTTGAAAAACAATTTAATTGGTGACAAGAATGAGATTGCTAGAGAGATAGCACTTTAGGGATCTAATAATCACTCCCAAGAAAATGTATAATTGGCAAGATCAAGCTAGTAGAATAGTTATAGAGAGAAAGAAGCATTTGTTGTTTCTCCCCTAGGGTTTAAACAAACAATTTCATAATCTTAGACATGAAACAAGTAAATTTTACCACAAACATCCATAGCATTAAAAAAAAACAGATTTTCCACTTACTTCATCAAGAATAATCAAGTCAAACCCTAGTTGAAGACCATTCCACCATGAAAAATGTCAAAATACACCACCATAAAGCTCTCCCAAGAGGTGCGCACTAGTTATTTCAGCCAATAACCCTTAAAGAGGGTGAAAATTTCAGACCACCACTTGTGTGTGACGAGTTATCATGTAAAAATGAACTTATCCGTCCATATTTATATGGGAAATCCTGACTAATTAATCCAACAGTTGTGTCTTTTCATAAAACAGAGCCTACATGTCAATTTGCTCTTAAAATTCAAAATTAAATCAATTTTCAACATTAAAACCCTAAAGAGGGTGACATCATCCTTCCTAGGGTGACGTTAGGCCTCCTCCATGAGATGTTGAGGTCATCTAGCAAAACGTTGGGCCTGTTGCCGCCTTTATACACACCTGGGTAACGTGGAAGAAATCTTCAATCCATTCGGTGTGTCCTTGGGGGCAAGTCTTGAGTCAAGGTGCTGTCACTTGATCCTCGACTCCTTCGTCTAGGCCAACTCCTAGCAAAGCCAAGGGGGGTAGTCCCTAACAAATATACTATGGCTTTTAAGCTACTCTAAGCTAAGAAACCACTCTAGTTGTTTATTGCAGAATAAAACATTTAGCATTCAACATATTCATTCAATAGACAAGATAATCATTGATGTTCAACCATAGAAGATACATGCATAATAAAGTAAGGATACACTATCTGCAAGAGTTATAACAATTATTAGACAATCACATTGAGAACAAAATACTGCTCATGAAAATAAAAGTTGTGACCATAAAACTAGTGCCTTAAAGGTATCGTGGGAAGTTGTTGAACGCGTTTTTTATTAAGGTTTTTTGAAGGTAGATTAATGAAGATGCGTGGCCTCTTTAGAAGTTCTCTTTTTGTTTGGAAATTTGCTGAGAACTTATTGAAGCCCCAAGGCTTCACCAACAAGTTCAATGAAGGTGCCGGATGTCCAACACGGGGAGAACCTAGATCTCAAAGTTCCCGTCTGACTTCACACACTCCCTTCATGTGGTTTCCCTTGCACAAGGACAACTACTATCAAGGTTTCCTTAATTAAACTAATCCACACTAACAACTTTGGTTGTGATGAATCCTAGGATGGAGCTAGGCTCGCAAGGGTTCAGAGCATACACTGGGAACTGCGGGGAATGTTCAAACTGAAAGTAAATTGCAGAAAACTTGAAAGGTTTTCTAATTAGTAGAAATGAAATTGAAAAAACTAAGCTAGCATGAAAAGTTACTTTGCTTAAATGCATGAAGTAGTGATTGCTTTGAAAAGTTAATTTCCTTAAGTTTGTGTGCTTGAAAGCAAATAAAGCAGGGACTTGAAAGGAAAAGAGAAGCACAAAACCACCATCGATCCCCCTAAAGGGGATGATGAAACTGGGCACTAGAGGCCCACTTTTATTAAACCTATTACAATTCGAGAGGATGAGCTCTTTTTTTTTTTTTTTTTTTCTCTTTTATGAATTTTTTGGATCCTTATAGAATGGATCAAGATACTAATCAACTATTACAAAAAAGAGACTTCAAGAGTCATGGTCTTCAAAGGGTCCAACTTGGGGTGAAGAATCGTCAGTTTTGGCTCAAAAATGTTAAGAATCCCCCTTGTTTTGTGACAGGCCTGCTAGAAACCAGCAAATAAAGTTGATTAGATTATGATAGGAAACAATATAAAAAAGCAAAGAAAAAGATGAATGAACTTCACTAAATTTTATCAGTACTTTTTCATGCAAAAAAGAGAAAAATTTGGGGTTTTTTAGAGACTTTAAATGCTACTAACTAAGCCCTTTTAGATGCCTTTTGTTGGCTGTCCTAAAACAACAACATAAAACATCCAATTGGCTAGATATGAAATGCAAACAAATAGCAACTTTCTAACTTGAGATTAGACAACAAAATTAAGAAAATTGCAAAAGTAAACTAGATCTAATCTTTTGATTTGGAAATAAATTGAAACTAGATCTAACTTGTGTATGCAATGCTAGATGCTAAAATATAATCTTTAAACTTAGATCTAGCTAATCATGTAACCGAAAAGAAAAGAGAGGGGAAGAAAGAATTCTGATTTTTTTAGAGCCTTCGCTTGAGCTTTGTGAATCCTTGGGCTATGGGGTCCCTTTTGGTGTGAAGAAGAGGGAAGAATGCCTTTTCGAACTCCTTAGAAAAGAAGAAGATGCAATCAAGCTCTCTTGATTCTCCAAGAATGGGATCTTGTGCGCTCCAAACACCTCGCCAATACCTGCAAAAATTGGTGTTTCTACAAAAGAGACTTCATTTACACGTTAGTTTAAGCAAAAACACAACCTGCAATACAAACATCAAGTATAAGTAAACAAATAGATAGATTAACAAACACGTTTAAACCATCTACTCCAACTAAATAACAATATTCTTACCATTAGCCAATATGCAAAGTAAAAGAGAGAGATTTAGAGCAACATCACCTCATGTACCAACATTCATCCACACATTGAAACCACACACCAATAGCTTGACCTCCAAAGTCTCTTTGATTCAAATAAGAAAGAAATTTACAATATGATCAAGTTGCCCAAGCTCCAACTGTCTCAAAGGAGGAGGGTCAAGTTTGTTTTATAGAAATCTGGGCGAAGATTACCAAGTGAGGGCGCATGGGAGAGGAGGAGTGGCGCACTAGTAAGCTTGGTGATGAGTGGAGTGATAGGTAGGTGTAGTGGAGTGATGTGGGGGAGTGGAGGAGTGAAGTGAGGGTAAGGGCGAGTGAAGTGAGGGTGGTAGGTGAGGGTGAGGTTGAGTGGTGCTTTGGGATTAGCGCCCCTCATTGCTAGTGCGCCAACTATAGGAGGAGGTGCACCTAGCTTCCTTGGGATCTCCTCCCCCTTGACATGTCACCCAAACTAGGCGACTTAGTAGGAGAGACCTTTGCTAACTAGTCCAGAGACTCCGGACAAGGAAAAACATGTTTCTGACATGTTTGCTAAGTTTTAACAATTCTCCTAAAATTTAGGAATTTAATTAAAATGTCCCCTTTTACCTTTTTGAGAGCAAATTACAATTTTCAGTGATTAAAATCACTTTTTTGCCTCAACAAAGGGGGGATAAGGGTTTAGGAGGTGCTCTAGCTTAGAAAACAAGCACAAATATGACATCTAACAATGACTGATGCCATTTTTATGACTTTATTGACTTTTACATTAAAAATTGTCCGTTTTACGGAATTTTTTTTTATTTGACTAAAACTTAAAAAAAAACCTAGGGGGACTTAACGCAATTTCCATATGACTCAAAACACATGACTTAGCATGAATTCATATACATTTAGACACTAGACATTGGTTATACCATAACAATGCCTAACCACCAGCAGATACTCCAGCTTTGGAGTAGGATTTGAGTGAAAAAACTTAGAAATTATTAATTGCCTGATAGGAAAGAAAAAATTAACAAGTAAAAAAAACACTCTAGAGTACGTGCTCGCACTCAGGTTTTAGGTGGCCAATAGTCTTTTACAACTTTCATGCTTAAGTCATTTATTACAATGCCCCGGAGGGATGGAAATGCAGAAAATGGGTGGTTTGATAGACCTACTGAATTTTTGAACACTGAATTCTGAGCATCTGACTGCTCAGTGTTTGGCGGCTCAACTGCGAATCCAACTCGTGCAACTTGGTGGATAACAGGGCCTCCAAAGGCACTCCTCCATGCGACACGTGCCAAAACTGCAACCCAACATCTCTCAATGTCAAACCCTAGCTCTGGGTGACGTCATGGGGCTACTAGGGTGACGTCCAAGGTCTCCAAAGCCAATGTCCAGGTGGGTAAGGGTGGTCTCTCATTATTTAGGCCTGCCAGGGTGCCTCCAAAGGCAACGTCCTCTTCCTTCACTGTGCAAGCCTTCAATCTCTTCTTACCCCCTGGGTAGGGTTCCAACGTCCATCTGTGGGCTTTGAACCCTCATGAAGGTCCGAGCTAATCATTTTCTCATATGTACCTATCCACTGGGCAAGGTCCTGTAGAAACAACAAGTACGCCCTCCATGGGTTCATAAGTCACAAGTATCATAGCATGTAAATCCCATCTAATAATTAAATTACCTGAACATGTGCATCAAACCCCCTTTAACCCCAAACAAATGCTCAAAGACGTTATGCAATTTGACAAGTTAGGTTTGGAGAGGGTCTCAGGGTGTCCTATTGGGCTAATCCCCCTTAAGTTTCTGGTGTTTCCCAGGTCTAGTCTAGTCCAAATCATGTAAGTGTATGAGGTGGCATGGGGTAAATATTTGGGCATGGGGTGCATGTGATAACAGGGAAATGTAGAGTCTTACCTATGGGTGCCTTTGTGGAGGGTGATCTGCACCTTGTTATGGATGCAATTGTTTCCTTGCCCATTCATTGCCATTTATTCTTATCTTTATTTCTTTTGATCTTTTGTTCTTGCGCTACAAGGGAATAGTTGAGGGCCACTGTCCTGGCTTGATGAGAAGAGGTGACAGTGTTATCCACAAACATTTCACGGAAATGAGAAGGCTGGCTTGTGATGAGACCCCTTTTCTCTTGCCTATGCCACCAAGAGACACTACCCTGGTTTGGTGACCAGATAGGTGGTAATGTCATACCACTACATGTCCATGGTCATAATAAGCCGGCTCGCGATGAGACCTCCTATCCATCAACTAGTACTTTGAGTGTTTATGTTATCTTGTGGGTCCCCTTTTCTTACTGAGAAGCTTTTCATTGCTTTCTCGGGGATCCTTGGGCGAAGCATCTCGAAGGTTTCAAAATTGGCTTTTAACTCTTGCCAACTATTTTTACCCTCTTGGCCTTTAGCTCCTTCTTCCCACGAGGTAAGGTACAACCCTTCCTAGTGTAGCAAATCACAATGCCCAAAAAGGAAAGGGGAGATGGAAGGAATAAAGATGGAAAGTCGTAAGTATGGAGGGAACAAACGATGACTTTTCAAAGATCCATCCAGTAGCAACCCATCCTAAAGGGAAATCAACTTACTAGGGCACTGTGTCACCCTTCCAGGTTTGAATGAGGCAAAGAGCATAATTTCCAAGCAAACGCCATGAAATGAAGAAGGATTCAATACAACATGTTCAAGTGCTTCAAAAATCAGAGTGATACATACCATGATACCCAGATTCATTACCTCATAGAGCAAGACTCACTGCAACTTCAAGACTAGGTTGGTGTGATGGATACTGCTGCTGGTGATATGTGGATTGCACTGAAGAAAAGAGGGGCCCTTTGGGGCCATGCTTAAGTCATCTGGATCTTGGTATTCCATGTCTAGGATTTGTGGGCCTCGAGACATTATCTCCTTAGTTATCCCTAGGTTAGGAGATAACATGCCCAACAACGAGAAAGATTGATCACGCCCACAAAATCGTGGCTTGTTTTGTTATCTATTCACGAGGGAATTTTGTCGATATTGAAGTTGTTGTGGATTTGATGAAATAGTGACTACCAGGTTCACATGGAGGTTTCAAACCTGGTTTGTTTTCGTAGCAGTTATTTTGAGGTTATGGTGAAATTTTTATGATGGACAGTTGAATGGTCTTATGATTCTTTTCCGAGCTTTCAGGCTGACTTAGGCATCCTGTTTACGATTATGATTGAGTCAAATTGACTTTGTAAACAGTCTCATGCAGAACGCTTTTACCAATTTAAAAGGATATCTATATTTTAAGGAAAAAAAAGGAAAATGAAACTTAAAGTTGGACAATCCTGAAATTTTGGTTGAGTTTTATATTGAGCAGTTTAAAACGATTGTTGCCATGTCGTGGATTCTGTGTGTTGAAGTTTAAAAAGAAAGTTATGGCACAAACAAAAATTGCTTTAGTTTAGTCATGTTAGTTTGGAAATAACTAGCATGATAAACATCGAATATCCAAATGTTTTTGGGCAAATGATGTTAATGATGATTTGAATATTAATGAATGTTATTTCATGTAACGAAACGATAATTGTCTCATTCCCGTCCATTGTCTCATTTTTCGCTCATTATATACCCATCACCTTCCCAATAGCATTTAATTCATCCCTTGTTTTGTTATCTTGAATTTCATTTCTAAAGAAAAAGGATTAAAAAAGATTGAATGATGATTTTAGTTGGAAATTTTGATACAGAGACATTGTTTTTGGAAGGAAAGGGCTCTGCATTTTGCTTGAACAATATTCATTTGTTGTTTCCCATCCATGCTACCATTTATCATTCATTACAAAGCCTCCCATCTTCCCAATGACCCTATCATTCCCTGTTCAATTGCAATTGATTATTGAATTAGATATGTGGTGAGTTGTATCAATGGATGGTTTGCATATGCTTCTGTTGTGAATGATAGAGCCAACATTTTGATTTTATTTAGGTAGAGTGTTTGTGAATGGACTGTTAAAAGTTTTCGTATTTTGATTGGAATATTGCTTCAGGATGAGTTTTTTTAGCAGGGGCAGCAATGACAAAGGTGCAAACAGAGGTAGAGGAAATAATTGGCAAAGAGGCCATAGAAGTCCACGATTTTCAATACATTTTGACGCTGATCCGCAAGAACTGAATCAACTTTTCCAAGCCAAATTCTTCAATTTAGTTGGCCAAGGGATTCTGCAACCTAGACCTGAGAGGCCTCATTTCCAACCACATCAAAACTTCTTTGGTGTCCGTGTCCCCCGTTATGTTTCTATGCAGCCAGAGCGACCTGCCAATGATGGTTGGCAAGAGATTGCCCATTTGCTTGCTTCACATCATCATGGTTGGCCTACAATATCGTTGCCATTGCCCCCTGCTCCACTGCCATTCAACCCAAATGTCCAAGCTGATCGTGTTGCCTCACCAATATAGTCCTCTCATGCAAGCAGGAGATTAAAAACTTCCCTCCTCGAGCCATAATTAGATAAAGGAAAAGAGGTGGCTAATCCCTCCAAGTCTTCCAAAGAATTCTCCGAATTAGTATCCTCTCATCTCCACCTCAAAGATATTTGCTCCCATGTCATCAATGAAATCCACCCACAAGGTTCCAATCAATTGAAGGCTGTTGCACAGGACAAATCAGAAAAATGATCAAAAGAAGGCAACAATGAAAAGAGGCAAAACACCTCTCACAACAAATATGGGTTTTAATGCTTTTTAATGTTATTTTTTTTTAGGACAGATTTTAATGGTATGATAATAGAATGTTTTGGACAACAAAAACACATTTAGACAGAATGTTTTGGATAGCATGGATATGATTCTATTTTTGGCTATAGTCATGTTTTATTTTGATACTAAAATATTTGACTATTTATATGAGGATGAGAGTTACAAGGCGAATATTTGAGTTAATTTTTGGGGTGTTATATTTTATATTTTGATGATCATTAAAGAAATGAAAATTGGAGTGACAAGGGGTCCCACCTATTTAGTTATTATTTAAATAGACCCCTATTTATGTATTATTATGTATTTGTCTCAATTTATTAGTTAAGCTAATTAAGCTTAACAAAAGAAAGGTAGTTGAACTACCATAACTTATTGGGAAAGAATAAAAGCTCAATCAAAAGAAGAGACAAAAGGGAGAGAGAACAAAAGGGGAACTTTTGATATAAGGTCTGCTCCATACTTGTGAGAGATAATTCTTTTCTTCATTCATTCTGAGTTTACTAGAAAGCTAAACCATCTTGATGACAACAGGGTCTTATTGAAGGCAACATGATTCAAAACTGAATCATATCTTTCAACAACTTGTTTCTAAAGGTGTTTGATCTATCTTTGACAGTTTGTGTGTTCTTGTTTGTTTATGAATTAGATTTCATGATTGATAAATAATATTTTGCAGAGTCAAGTGACAACGTTTTTATGGCAAGTTGATCCAGATCTTTAGCTTCAATTTCTTTGTTGTTGTCAGAGTCTTTTTGTATGGTGTCCATCAAAGACTTCTAAATCTCACCCTCGCAGGGGTTTGTAAAGAGAATTCTGCTTTGTATCTCAGAATGAAGTTAATATAAAAATCAGATTCCTGATTTCAGTTTCACATGTGTATCTTAATGATATTTTTTAGATTTTGCTTTTATCTTTGTCTCTTATCCATGTACACACTTGTGTATATTTTTGCTTTTCTTCTTTTGCATAGTTATATATAATATATAAAATCAGCCTTGATCCCTCGTACATATTACCTGTGGATTAAGTGATTGTTTTGAATTTAAGGCTATAAACTCTGGGTAACATTTCCAACTATCTTGCCTTAGCCTAGCAAGATCTGAAAATGTTTGAGTAAGGTTCTTCGTACCTTTTCCTCAACATGTAGAAGTCATCGAAAACCTTCCATCCTTGAGTATACTTTAGTTAAAAGGAATTAATTAAAGTAACAGTGTTTTTATTAGTTAATTGAGTAATTTAAGGAACATGCTAAAAGTACTAAGTGGGTGTGAGAAGTAATCTCAATTGTAGATCACTTTGGAGATTAGAAATAGATTGTAACTCATGATTATAAAAGCAAGGCTAGGAGAAAGGAGAAGACACTTTGGGAGGAAGTCACTCTTGATGAGAGAGATCGAGAGAACCTTGGTGAGAGACCAAGGTGAGGATTTTTGGTGAGGTGCCAAGAGCAAGGGAGACTCTTGGTGAGATGCCAAGAGCAAGGGACCTTTGGTGAGATGTCGAGATCAGGTACCTTGATGAGAGATCAAGGTTGGACCTAGCAAAGAAGGACTTTTGCTAGTGTGGAGAGTGTAGAAGCAAAGAAAGACTTTTGCTTACACGAGAGTGAGGAGATCTCACTGGTTGGGTGAATAGATTTCGTCCAAGTGTTGATGCAGAGAGGGTTGGATCATGAAGGACTATGATTCAAGATCTTGGATAGTTGGAGAAGGACTTCCATCTAGAGATCGTACAGGTCAAGGAGGAGAGAGAGAGCAGATGCAACCACATGTGGGTTTCAGAGGATTTAAGCCACATGGAAGGGTGCGTCGTACAAAAGTGTCCGTACGGGTTTTCCGTACATGTACATGGGTCACAGTGTAGACAGTCGCGTACATACGCGATTCACAAGAAGGCGACTCACGCACACCTCGAAAAATGTGTTGTTAAGGGGCCGTACGATAGAGCAGATTGTGTCAGGTTTGTCTATAGTTGTATTTCTCTCAGTGGGCCATTTTCCTTGTTATAGGAGCCTTGATTTGACCTTAATAAAAGCATCTTGGAACTAGTTTTTGTTAAATTATGAGCTTGATTTCTTATGTGGATTGATTCTTTTATTTTCTTCAATACTTTGATTCCAGCTTAATACACGTCAACAATTTCAAATCATAATCAAATAGCAATAATTATGTAGATAAATAAACATACATATCAACAACACATATACCCTGGGGAAACCCTGTACAGGGAGAAAAAACCCAGCAAACAATATTCCTTTATTGCATTAATAATGTAAGATCTCTTACAAATATCCACCATGAATGTACTTCTCTCAAAGAGCTTGCCAAGATGACTCCGACCTGACAAAGACTTACAAGAGCTTCCTGAAATACACCTTTGATATGCTGCCTCTTTATCACTGATGTGCTCCTCTATTACTTCACCCTCAACCTGCATATGAAAACTCTGTTTCAAAATTGTGTTGCAAAAACTGTATTGCAAAACTGTGTTGAAGAGAGGATTCAACCTCTTCTTATATAGGCTGAAGAGGGGTAGAGGAGAGGCTCGAAATAGTAACCTGAATGCATGCATTAGTCATAACTCAGCTTCATACTTTAGTTCGAACTTAGAACTAGACTTGAGATTGGTTACAACTCAACATTACACTTTAGTTCAAACTTAGAACAAGACTTGAGATTAGTTACAACTCAACATTACACTTTAGTTCGAACTTAGAATTAGACTTGAGACTGACATGCTTTAGTTCGAACTTAGAACTAGACTTAAGACTTTAGTTGCAACTCAACATTACACTTTAGTTCTAAGATAGAACTAGATTCAAGACTTTAGTTGCAACTCAACATTACACTTTAGTTCTAGACTCAAGACTTTAGTTGCAACTCAACATTACACTTTAGTTCTAAAATAGAACTAGACTCAAGACTTTAGTTGCAACTCAACATTACTAAAATAGAACTAGGCTCAAGACTTTAGTTGCAACTCAACATTACACTTTAGTTCTAACATAGAACTAGACTCAAGACTTTAGTTTCAACTCTTGACAAGGCAATTCGAAATTCTCTTCATGGTGGATAATGTTTACACGTGCCAACACAGTAGATCAATTCAATTACATCATTTGCAATATTAGGAATATTGTTTGTTTCTAGCTCATAGGAATTTTACATTCAACCTAACTTTTGCTAGATACCTCGACTTTTTCTCATGGCTCACAGAGGTTGTATGCTCCCCCTGACTTTTGCACTAGTCTGTCTATGCTCACAGAGGTTGTACGTTCCCCCTGACTTCTGCACTAGACTGTCTATGCTCACAGAGGTTGTACGTTCCCCTTGAATTTTGCATTAGACTCACATAGCATCTCGTTCGTCCTGACTTTTGGTTTGACTCATAGAGGTTGTCCGTTCCCCCTGGCTTTTGTCAATACCTCACAAGACTGGTTGATTCTCCAAATCTCCCTGGCTAGCCTCAGGGTGGCCCATATGGCCTCTCATTAGAGAATGACTATTGATGCTGCCAAATTTAACACTCCCTCTCAGCGAGGGAGTCATTCTCAGCCACACCAAGCTTGCCTCTCAGCTGCACAAACTGTCTTGAGTTTAGAGGCTTGGTCAGAATATCTGCTACCTGCTTGCTCGTGGCTATGTACTGTAACTTTACAGTTTTTCTCTGGACCAAGTCTCGGATGTAATGGTACCTCATGTCAATATGTTTTGACCTGTTGTGAAATATTGGGTTCTCTGTCAATTTTATGCAACTTTGATTATCACAGTGAACCACCATCGTCTCGAGCTTGTCACCAAACAACCCTGAAACCAATTTTCTGAGCCATACTGCTTCCTTGCTAGCATCACTTGCTGCAATGTACTCAACCTCTGCTGTATTCTGTGCAATGGATCCCTGCTTTCGGCTTGACCAAGAGATCATAGCGGATCCTAAACTGAAGCAGTATCCGGAAGTACTCTTCTGATCCACTGGGCTTCCTGCCCAGTCAACATTTGCAAACACATGTAGAAATAAACCACCACTGGATGTATATCTTAGACCATAAGTAATGGTCCCTCTGAGATATCTCAAGATGTGCTCTGCTGCCACCTAGTGTCTCTGTCTCGGTTCAGTCATGAATTGACTTATTGCAATCACTACATAGCATATATTTGGCCTAGTGTGGATCATGTACATCAATGATCCAATCAGTTGCCTATACATGGTGGGATCCACCAAATCTGAACCTTTATCAGAATCATGCAGCTTCTTCAGGTTGGTAACCATCGGAGTAGACATGGATTTGCAATCCATCATACCAAACCTCTTTAGTACATCCACTGTGTATTTTCCTTGTGCCAGAAATATCTCGCCCTGTCTTTGCCACACTTCCAATCCTAGGAAGTAATGCATCAAGCCTAAGTCTTTCATCTCGAATTCTGAGGTTAGCTCCCTCTTACACCAGGCTATTAGCCCTTCATTTCCTGTTAGAAAGGGATCATCAACATACAAGATTAGTATAACAGGTTGGTTACCTCTTACCTTGAAGTATAGATTTGCATCAACATCACTTTTCTGAAAGCCCAGGCTTTTAAGAAAACCATCAATCCTGTCATACCAAACTCTGGGAGCCTGCTTAAGACCATACAAGGTCTTCCTTAGCTTGCATACATGAGTGCCTTTGTTATGTAGTATAAAACCATATGGTTGTTCCACAAAGACCTCCTGGTCAATCTTTCCATTCAAGAAAGCTGTTTTTACATCCATCTGATGTAGTTTCCAACCAAGTACGGAAGCTAAAGAAATAATAGCTCGAATGAAGGTATACCTGGCTACAGGAGCAAAAGTCTCTTCGATGTCGATTCCTTCTTTCTGAGTGAAGCCTCTGGCTACAAATCTTGCTTTGAACTTTTCCACACTTCCATCAGCTGCATGTTTGATCTTATAGATCCATTTGGAAGAAACCACTGATTTGTCTTTTGGTCTTGGCACAATGTCCCAAACATTGTTCTTTATAATAGACCTGTATTCCTCAAGCATGACATCCTTCCATACTTGTAATTTATCTGCTTCTTCAAATGAAGAAGGTTCGACATCACTAATGCTGCTCATCAATGCAACATAGCCTCCAAACCTATGAGGCCTCTTCCTTTCCCTGAAAGTTCCTTTGGGAGTAGCTATCCTTTCTGCTTCCTGCATTATTTCTTTAAGCCACCCTGGCTTCCTTTTGGCTGGAGGTTCTTCAAGAGTTCTTTCTAACACTTCAACGGGTTCTAGGGGCTCATTACTTGGCCCTTCACGAGGTTCCTCCCTTTGATCATCTGACTCTTCATTTTCAGAAGAGGGTGAAGTTGGCTGAACTACTTCTCAATCCCGCTGAAGCTCTCTGGATTTCTTAAATGCGACTTCCTCATGGAAAGTCACATCTCTGCTTACCTCTATTTGCCTCTGACCTGGTACACAAATCTTGTAAGCTTTGGAGTTCTCATTGTACCCCACAAAAACCCCTTTCTTGCCTGAGGGTTCCATCTTTGTCCTCTTTTCCTTAGGGACATGAATATACACAGGACATCCAAATATCCTTAGATGCCCTACTTCAGGTTTGATCCCTGAGAAGACTTCTTCAGGAGTCTTGTCCTTCAAGATAGCATGTGGGCACCTGTTCTGAATATACACGGCAGTGGAGGTAGCTTTTGCCCATAAATAATTTGGCAGATCCTGGTCAAACATCATTTCTTTCGCTGCCTCACAAATAGTCTTGTTTTTCCTCTCAGCAATACCATTTTGTTGAGGATTATATGGCACGGTCAACTGTCTCTTGATTCCTGCTGACTTGCAGAAATCCTCAAACTGAAGAGATTCAAACTCTCCTCCATTGTCTGTTCTAAGGATTTTGATGTGTTTCCTTGTCTGCTTTTCAATAAAGGCTTTATACTCTTTGAATTTATCAAATGTGTCACTTTTAGCTTTAAGAAAATATATCCAACATTTTCTTGAGTAATCATCAATAAAAATGACATAATACAAACAATCAATGAGTGAGGGAGATGACATGGGACCACATACATTAGAATGAACCAGATCTAAGATGCCTTGAGCTCTGTTGTCACTACTAGGAAATGCTTTCTTTATATTTTTACCTAGCATGCATCCCTTACAAATTTCATTTTTACTAGGAGAAATAGAGGGCATGCCACATACCATGTTCTGTAGATCTGGAAAAGCTTTGTAATGAAGATGTCCAAGTCTTCTGTGCCACAACTTGCTGGAGCTAGTCGCATCATGAGCCAATGCCTGAACTAACTGTCTTGACACGACATACATTCCTCCACTGCGAGTTCCAATGGGTTCTGCTGTACTTAAGTGGCTACCTTTAGCCGATAGTAGTGCCTTCCTGTCCTTGAAGATCACCCAATATCCCTTGTCCTCAAGGGTTGCAACTGATAGTAGATTCTTCTTGAGCCCTGGAACATATAATACTTCATCAACATGAAGTCTAGCCCCAGATTCCAATCTGAAGGAG
>ML822525.1:95931-113536 GCA_009831015.1 Picea engelmannii | reverse complement strand
TGTCTTTCCCAAAATAGCCTTTGGATTTGATGGAATAATCCACCACCTGTCTAATCCAACAAGTTTCATTTACTTTTAATTCGAAAATTTCAAATCTGGGCGAAAATCGTGACATTCTGGCCGTTACAGGCTTTCCACAGCACATAGCCTGTGAAAAAACGCTCCTTAGCTGCGGAAAGCGCCACTTTCAACAGCTAACGGGTAAAAAATCTGCCTTCTGTGCTGTTGAAAGCGGACAGATTTTCAAATTTGAATTTCTCGGTCATAAAAAATCCATTTTTCACATGTGAATAGTCGATCGACATCTAGAGAATATCAACTTTCCAATGGTGTTGTCATATCTTAATTTGGAGCTCAGGAAGGGATCGAAAAGTTGCCTGCAAGTTTAAGTGTCATTTTTCCATTCGCGATTAAAAAACTCTAAACGAACCTTTGTGACAACTTACCAAAATAATGGTGCTATTTTGGGAGTTAACACATGGTATGCTGATATAGACAACTATTTATCATCAAGAATGTTACCTCCATCTCTCACATCAAAAGAAAAGAAAAAGATAATTAAACAAAGTGCTAGATACACATGGATTGATGGATATCTCCTTTATACAGGATATGACCTCATAATTAGAAGATTTGTAAGACAAGATGAGATTTTAGAAATACTAAAAGATTTCCATGACGAACCTTGTGGTGGTCATTTTGCAGATAAGAGGACAACATACAAAATATTCAATTTAGGGTATTATCGGCCATCCATCTTCAAAGATTCCAAGAAATATGTCTGAAGTTGTGATAGCTGCCAAAGAATGGGAAAGCCACACCCAACCGATGAGATGCCTCTCAAACCACAAGTTCACATTGAGCCATTTGAAAAGTGGGATCTTGATTTCATTGGTCCAATAAATCCACCATCAAAAGGGAAGCAATACATCTTAGTATGTACTGATTATGTTACAAAGTGGGTGGAAGCCAAAGAATTAGTGAGAGCTATAGAACAGTCAGTGGTCAACTTCCTCTTTGAAGAAATATTTTTTAGATTTGGAGTACCACGGGAGATTGTAACAGACCAAGGAGAACAATTTACTTCTAAAATGGTGAAAGACTTAGCAAGAAAATATCATATCAAGCATCGGAAATCTACACCCTATCATCCACAAGCAAATGGACAGGTGGAATCTACTAACAAAACTTTAGAAGAAATCATGACCAAGACAGTCCAAACACACAGAAAAGACTGGTCAGACAAGTTTCAAGAAGCATTATAGGCATACAAAATCACCTATAAAAACAGTATTGGGTTTACTCCTTATCAACTGGTCTATGGTAAGCAATCTTTTCTACCTATAGAATTTCAAATTCATACTTTTAAATTAGCAGCTGAATTAGGATTAGATCTTTCTGAAGCACAAAAAGAGAGGATCATGCAATTAAATCAATTAGATGAGATGAGACAGGCAGCATTTGCACACAACACTCTTATACAACAACAGAGGGCACATTGGCATGATAAGTATATCAAGAAGAAACAATTCAAAGAAGGAGATTGGGCTTTGTTATTTGATTCAAAATTCAAAGATTTCAAGGCTAAATTTACAACTCATTGGATTGGTCCTTATGAGATTGTAGAAGTATATGAAAATGGCTCAGTCAAATTACAAACAATAAACGATGAGGCAAGCTCATTCATAGTCAATGGACATAGGCTAACGCTCTACAATAAGCCTGTAAGCAAGGAAGACTTTCTACAACAAATATCTCAACAGAATGAGATGGAAGTGTTGGAGAAACAAAACCATGTGTTTCCTCCACATTCTCCTTAAAAAAAGAAGAAAATAAACATAAAAAAAAAGAGAAAAAAGAAGAAAATATAAAATATAAAAAAAGAGAAAAGGAAAAAAAAGGGAGTTTAGTTGTGAAAACCTAGGAAACTGGCACAATATAAACTCAAATTTTGATTGGAAAACCAACTAACATTGTCCAACCAAAATTCTTCAAATACTAATAAATTTTCATCATTAAATTCTAGTTTCATTTGTTTTAGCTTCAAAAGTTTTATCTCTGACTTGAGGACAAGTCAATAAATAAGGCTGAGTGGGATAAGGCATACTTTGAAACCTTTCAAGCCTTCTATAGATGACAACATGCATTAAATAAAGGAACAACTCCATTCAGCAGAGGGACCTGGAAAACTATCAATTTCAATCAATAAAGGGACCTGAGGAAGACAACAACTCCATTCAGCAGAGGGACCTGAGAAACTATCCATTTCAATTCAGTAGAGGGACCTGAGGAGGATAACAACTCCATTTAGCAGAGGGACCTGGGGAAGACATCCATTTCAAATTCAGCAGAGGAACCTAAGGAAAATATCAAATTCCCATCAGCAAGAGACCTGAGAAGATATCAATTTCAATCAAAAGAGGGACCTGAGATACTAAGAAAAATAAATACAAGAGGAATCTGAGGAATTACACCAACATCCCATCTAGCTTCAGTCAAGAAAAACACAATGAGCAAACAAGTTAGTATATATTTTCCTTTTTAATGCTTTAAATTTGATAATTCTTCCTAAGCTAGGAATGATAAATATCCTATCCTTCCTTTCCCCTACATCATCTTTTCATCACTCCATTTTCATCCTCAAAAGCATTTAAAATGGTACTTAAAAGAACCACTTTTGGTTTCCAAAGGAGTTATAAGGAGGGATCGGGTCTCAAATGCCAAAACACATTGTTTGTTTTGAAGTTGTCAAAAGCTCTGTTGCATACACAGAATGAAGTATTGTTGCATAAATTAAGGATGGTTTGCATACATTTAAAAAGGGGTTATAAGAAGAAAAGTTCAGGTTTGATGAAGGAATTGGAAACAAATTTGGGAGTTATGTGTCAAATGAACATTTTTTTAAAACCATACCTTATAATAATTGCAAAGGGGAGAAGAGTAAAAAGGTATGAACAGAGTAGCACCTTCAGCTGTGATTGTTGTACAAACCATTTTAAAAAATAAAGACCCTTGTTGAAATCTCCACCAACATTTTCTCTCTCCATAAAAACAAAACGACTCAATTGATTTTTCATATTTTCTGGGCCTCACCAAACATTGCACGTTGTGTCTCATTTTTCACGCTCCCGGACTTGAACTGTCGACGCACCTCTGCATATACTTACCTCCATTTCGAATTACACACTCTGTTCACAACTCCTACGCATTCCAAATCCCTACATTCTCGCATGTTGTTCCTCCTACGCATTCCAAATCCCTACACTCCAGCACATTGACCCTCTTACGCATCCCCACTCCGAAATTCTTTGATAAAAAAATGAATTGTATGTTGACAATTACACTGTCAACATACAAGATTTCGTTCTTTGGAAGAAAACGCGGGGTATTGAAGGAGATACGTGGTAAAGAAAAGGTAGAAAATGTATCCAAATAGGAGTCGGCCACTGAAGGTAAGCCCGAACTCAGAAAATTAGACAGTCAAGTATAAATTCAACATTCTGGATACATTTGTAAAACAAGATAGTCCATGTTTAGCAGAGGCTAATTGAAAGAAGGGAAATTGAGCTAGAATTCAACAAAGAAGCCTGAGAATTTTTCAAAATTACCAGGTATGCCCATGCATAATTTTTTTTATAAACAGAGAACAGCTTAGGAATAAAAATAAAAATATTTCCTTTTCTTATTTGAACACAAAATCTTCTTGAAGACCATACACAGAATTAAATTCACACAAAGTCTGGAAGTTTAAGAAATTTTGGTCAAAAGAATTGCAGAGTTGAAGTTTTTATAAACAGTGAAAATATTTTAGGTCTTGTTTTTGAATTTTTTTTTTGAAGTATGGTATCTAGATATGAACCAGGGAGGCTTGTTGCATCAAAAATACACAGAGATTGTATACAAATTTTGGAACAAAAACAGTGGATAGGTTTCTTTGAAAAATTTGATGGATTTTGTGAAGGAGTTGCCTTAGAATTTGCTCACTCAGTTGATGGGGAAAGAGCTACTGTTGGAAACCTTACCATCAGGATCACTGAGGATAGCATTGCACTTGTCACTGGACTTCCTCAAATAGGAGAGAGATATTTCAAAACCAAGCATTTCAAAGATAAATCATGGGTACCTTTTATTTCAAGGTCAAGGGTAGTAGCAGTAAATTGGAAGAAGGGGATCCCAAGGAGTTGGTTGGTTCATCCCTGGGATGAATTAGCATACCTCATACAGAAATTTATATCTTGTGAGGGAAGGTTTAGCATCATCTACCTATATCATATTAAACTGCTACAGCATTTGAGAGGTGACTGTGAAATCAATATGCCTTATTTTCTCTTACAAAGCCTTTCCAAAATGCCCAAGACTGTCGAGAAACAGGGAATAAACACAGAAATGAGTTTATATCACTATGGTCTTATTAAAATGATCATTAAAAATGAACTACAGAAGAAAATGTTGATTTGGCAACAGTTTACCATTGAAAATGGTTTTGAAACAATAAAGGAGGAAGAAGAAAAAGATGAGCAAATTTTAGTTGTGACTGATGATGAAGGAGAAGTACAACACCCCAAGGCAACAAGCCCAAAACCGCCTATGGGGAGGAGAAAAACAAGAAGTATGGTAATAAAAGAGAAAGAAATCGAGGAAAAAGACAAGATTTTTACCACTTATGAAAGGAAGACAAGAAAATGCCAACAAGTTCAAAAGAGCCAAATACAAGAAAATGATGATGAAGCACAACAAGCACAGTATGAACATATTCAGACTCTAGAAGCACAATCATTGGGAAATGATGGCTTTGAGGAACATTAAACTTCTACCTATGAACATATGAGAGTATACATGGAACAATTAATTAGGTACATGAAAGAAGAACCTCAAATGGAAGAGGTGGCTGGTACATCCACATCTGAACTTGACAGGAAGAATAAGAAAATAAGGAAGATGAAGAGAAAAATCAAAGAAATTGAAGTCTTAGAAAGATACAGAAAAACAGAAAATGAAATGCTAAGAACTCAAAGCCACAAAACACAAGAGGAGAATTAAACTTTGAAGAAAAAGAACAAGAAACTTCTAAAACAGAACAAGTTAATCTCCAAACAAGCCTATAAGTGGTTCCAACAGAAAAAGGCATATAAAGAGAAGTATCAAAATATGAAAGCACTTCATATAACTCAGGTGAATGTGGAAACATTATTGCAGACAGAGGAGGTGGCAGGAGATCAGTGACAGAGGTTAGGTATATTTTTGTGCATGAGGACATGCAAAGACTTCCTCTTGGGGGAGATGTTGAGTACATTTTTATGCTTCCATTTTTCTCTATAAACCACACTTTTGCCTCTATATCCATCCATTTTTCCTTCATTTCATTCCATGTTTTCCATGAAACAGCCTATGTAAGGTATATTTGTCATTCTTTAGCTTAAGAATCAAGTTTTCTAAATTTTAGCATTAAAATTGAAAATTTATCAGAAATTACAGGATTTGAGTAAATCCCGAAAAAGCTCTGTGGTTTGTATACTTGCAGGACACCTGGGTGAAATATAAGACTTGGGTCATGTTCCCTGATGTACAAGGATGGATAATGAGCTATCAGATTCGAAATCTGAGCCTTCCATATGTCTGGTGAACGTTGGTCAAACATGGCCACTTCAGTAGAAAATACCCTGTTTCAGCCTTAATTCTTGGACAATTTTGGATTTTCGTGGGATATGACCATATATTGTGAATCTGAAGGAGGCATTCGACCCTCCTAGGATATTATGGATCAGATCATGATATTTAAGAGACTTATTAGCATCTTTAGTTTTGAGACTCTTGTATAAATACTCTTAAGCTTAGACTAGTAAGACAATCTTATGTGAATGAAGAAACTTTGGAATTTGCACTCTTGAAGATCAGCTCTGTGTTTTGTTCCTGTGAATTCTTATGACATGATGATTTGAATGCTGATGGAGCTCTTTCTTAGCTGAGTCAACTCAAGTGTACCAGTGAAGCATTGGAGGGCCCCCTTTGCCAAACTAGTACACTCTTTCTTTGTGTTCTTTTTCAAGTACATGTTTTAGATCGGATCTTATTGTAGATGAGTTTTATCTTGATGTAGTTAGATGAATTTCATAGCTAAATCACATGCTTAATGTTTTCAAGACTTACTCATATTGTGAATGATTTCTTGAATAAGAATTCAATGTGTAGTTTGCCTTCAAACATTAAGATAGTCATGAATGATTTTTGAGTTATTTATGCTTTCAGTACTTTGATTTGATTTGATGTTAGTGTTAATGAATGAATGAAAGAAGACAATGAATGCATCTCTTGAATAAGAGCTTTGTTCTTATGGCATTTGATAGGTCTTAAAACTAGTTTGAACATCTCTTGAATGCTTACAGTTTATACTCTTTAGAAAAACAATTGCTGATCATTGTTATGAGATCTATGAATATGACTTATGAATAGAAGCTTAGAATCTCTTTCACATTCAACCTTAGAATAGGTTTTGGTTTATCTCCATTAATGATAAAAACTATCTCTAAATCCATATACTTTGGACATGCCTCTAAGTCTTACAAACACCGGATTGACAATCACTTGCACTCTAATTTACTTGAGTAGATTGGAGCCTAACAGTGCCCTTCAGGATGCACCATGTACTCCAATGGTGCCACTCGTTGACTTGACTGATTGGTAGACATCAATAACCCTTGGAGTCAACACTCCTCCAGGTGAACTTGTGGGAGACTAAGGGCTCTAAGGAATAAGGCCCCCGCCTTATTGCACGCCCCTTAGAATCATCGTGAGCAACTGACGCAATCTTCCCTCATGGCATCGTGGATCCTCTCAAACTAGGTAATCATTAACCTACAATTCGAGCCACGGCGGGAGTGCTAGTAGGCTGTGGTAGGGTTTCTGTCCACACCTCTCCCTCAACCTCTCTAGAAATCGTGTGTGGCCCCTTTACTCCATATGTGAATCTGGTTGGCAAGCTATTGTCAGCTTGCATCATCAACAATTGTGTCAGAACATGTCCACATCATATCATCAAATCAATGAAATATCACAATAAATAAATCAACCCAAATAACACATTCCCTCACTCAATCTGGAGTCCAAGGGGTTCCATCGATGCCTCTGCATCCTCAAGGTCCAAAACCCTGCACACTCAATAAAACTAAGTCAATAGCACTTGTCTATGTCAAAGAAATAAAACATCATGTCGTCTATCATAACGCAACAAAAATCAAGGAAAAGAGTTTAATAGCATAATAATCCAGATCACTTGCGAGCAAGTGTCCTCAAAGAATAAGTTTTCTCAGTGTGCCCGAGCGGGATATTACATACACCCCCTCTTGGTCTAAATTTCATCCCGAAGTTTCTCAGTATAAATGCCGAAATAAATGTATCACTGTATCATAATTCTATCTATCAAACAAAAATGGAAACTGCTAGCGCATATCATATGCATCCTCCCAGGTCACCGAGTGCGGACTATATTTGTCCCACTGGACCTTGACCTGATCTATCATTCGATGTTGTAACTGTCGAGTGCGATGATGTAATATGTTGACCGGCTTAGCCGTGAGCACTCCCTCGTTCGATACCTGTAAGGAACTCATGTCAATCACATGTGTAGGATCACTAATATAATGTCTCAAAACAGATACATGAAAAACATTGTGCATACGCCTCAAAGAATCAGGCAAGGCTAGTTGATAGGCCACGGGCCCCTTTCTCTCCACAATCTCGAAAGGTCCCATGAACCTAGGAGAGAGTTTAGCTCCCTTTCCAAACTTGATCAAACTCTTATGCGGTTTAACCTGCAAGAAGACTCGATCGCTAACCTCATAACTACGGTCGACTCGGTGCGCATCAGCATAACTCTTCTGTCGATCCTGCACTTCTTTAATGCTTTGTCTTATGGTTTTCATTTTCTCTTCCATTTATTGGATCACTTCTGGTCCCACCATGACCCTATACTCAAGCTGATCCCAACTCAAGGGCGTCCGACACGGTCGCCCATAAAGAAACTCAAAAGGCGCCATCTTAATGGTGCTCTGGTAATTGTTGTTGTAAGTGAACTCTACTAGATGCAAGAATTCCTCCCAACGTTTTTGTTGGTCCATCACGTACATGCGCAACATGTATTCCAAGGTTTGGTTTGTTCATTATGTCTATCCGTCAGTCTCTGGGTGATATGCAGTACTAAATTTAAGTTGAGTTCCCAAGGCCTCTTGGAAACTCGTCCAAAATCATCCAGTAAACATCGATCCTCGGTCGGATATAATCATCTTAGGTACGCCATGCAGCCTCACAATCTCACTGATGAAAACTCTAGCTATGTCAGGTGCTTGATACATCATATGCACAAGAATAAAGTGAGCACTCTTCGTCAGAGTGTCTACTACTACAAAAATCGAGTCTTGTCTCCTTGCCGCCAGTGGCAATCCAACAATAAAATCCATCGAAATAACTTCCCATTTCGATTCTGGAATGGCATGTGGTTGTAGTAATCCTGCTGGGTGTCTATGTTCAGCCTTTACCTACTGACACTCCAGACACCTGGCCACATAGTTAACTATGTCGGCCTTCATTCCTCTCTAGAAGAATAAGGGCTTAAGATCTACCCTCATCTTCGTAACTCCCGGGTGAGCCATGTAAACTGCTCTATGAGCCTCGCTCAGGATCAACATCCTCAACTCGTCATTTGGCGGTACATAAATCCAACTTTTAAACCTCAATAACCCATCGCTATCAAAAGAAAATCCCTCATATTGTGGTACCATCATTGTGTTTTGTCCAATAAATCCCTCGACCTCCTTGTACCAGTCGTTGTCACGCTGTAAGGTTAGAATCTTTTCACATAGATTCATCTGAAGAGGAAACACTGAGAAGATGCATGGCCTCCAACTCAAAGCATCTGCCACTTGGTTCACTGTTCCCTTTATGTAAGTAATCTCAAAGTCGTACTCGCTAAGCAATTCCGACCAACACTGTTGTCACGCGTTCAGGTCGCCTTGCATAAAAATGTGTTGTAGTCCACAATGATTAGTCTTTAGTTCAAATTTTCATCCAACAAGGTAGTGTATCCAAACCTTCAAGGCATATATGATGGCTAATAACTCCAAATCATGTGTCGCATAGTTTTCCTCATTCTTTCTCAGTTTTCTCGAAATGTAAGCAATCACTCGTCCGTCTTGCATCAAGACTCCGCCTAAACCTTCCTTGGATGCATCCATGCATACCAAGAAGTCTGTGTCCATGTCAGGGACTTTTAGTATCGGCGCTGTAGTCAACAACTCTTTAAGCCTCCGAAATGCTTCCGTGCATTTCTCGATCCAAACAAACTTCTTGTTTTTCTTCTGCAATTCCGTGATCGGATTTGCTATCTTCAAAAATCCCTCGACAAACCGTCGATAGTATCCTGCTAAACCCATAAAGCTACATACTTCTGTGACATTCATTGGTGCAGGCCATTCCATAATATCCTCGACCTTGGCTGGATCCACGGCGATACCTTCACGAGAGACAACATGTCCTAAGTAGCGAATCCTCGATTGATAAAAAGAGCATTTGGACAGTTTCCCATACAATTTGTGCTCCCGCAGACACTGTATTACCAAGCGCAAGTGCTCGTCATGCTCCTCTGTCGTTTGAGAGTAGATCAAAATATTGTCAATGAATACTTGGATGAACTTGTCCAAGTATTTTTGGAACACCCCATTCATCAAACTCATATATACCCCTGGGGCGTTTGTCAGTCCAAATGGTAAAACAATAAACTTATAATGTCCAAATATCGTCTTAAATGCATTCTTAGGGATGTCATCCTCCTTGATCCGTAACTGGTGATACCCTGATCGCAAATCAATCTTGGAGAACACCATCACACCCTTCATTTGATCGAATAGATCATCAATTCTCGGCAAGGGATACTGATTCTTAATCGTAGCCTTATTCAGTTGATGGTAGTCAATGCAAAGCCTCCACGATCTGTCCTTCTTTCGAATGAAAATAACTAGTGCACCCCATGGTGACACACTAGGGCGTATCAGTCCCAGGTCCAACAACTCCTTCAGTTGCATTTTCAGCTCCTGCAACTCTGGGGTCAACATCCAATAAGGTGTTCTTGCTATCAGTTCGGTCCTCAGTTTCAGGTCTATGGTAAACTCCAATTCCCTTTCCGGTGGCATCCTAGGTAACTCCTCTGGAAATACGTCCGTAAACTCCTTCACCACCGGAAGGTGTTCTAGACTCCACTACTCCCTTTTTGTTTAGCGGAAGGATCGCATAAATCTTGCACTCCTTGCGCATACTCTTCCGTAATTGTAAGGAAGAGATGAACCTCAGGGAAACTCCCTGGTTCTGTCTTACAATCACATGTCTCTATCCTTCATCATCAACCAAGCTCAACCGTTTCGTCTTACAGTTGAGTATCGCCTCATGCGATTCCAACCAATCCATACCAATCACGATATCATAAGATCCTAATATCGTGACATACAAGTTGACCCTCATGACAAACTCTCCCAGGTTAAGGGCACAGCCCGTAACCTTTCCTCCAACCTTCTGTTTGGCTCCCGAATCCATCTCCACGAAGCTAAACTCATCCTGTTCGACTTCCTTTACCTTAATCCTTTTTTGCACTGCACCAGAAATGAAACTCTTAGTAGCACCTAGGTCTATCAAAATACTAAGGGTCTGGTCAGCGACAGTACCTGTCATCTCGAGCACAGTTGACTGGTGCTCTGCCTAGTGGTTATTCACCACTGCATGAATTCGATAGGCCTTGCCCATATCTCCCACTGTAGTGGGTCTGACTGATCCGGACACTCTGGTCCTCTCCACAGGACAGTCGCGCTGGTAGTGTGGCTCCCCACACGTCCAACACCCCTTCTTCAACCCAGTAGTCCTAGTACCCGAAGTGGAAGATGACGGCCCATCGGCCTGGAACCCATGTCTATTCTGTTGAACAGGCCAAAACTGCTGCTGCTGTTGTGGGCGATGCTGCTGCTGATGTTGTGGTCCCCGATAAGGTGTCCGCTACTAAGGTGGTGGTCGTCGAGGTGTAGTGAAAGTGGATCCTCTCTGGAAGCCACGATATCCAGGCGCATGTCTTGCTGGTGTCTAATGTTGTGGTGTACCATATGAACCTTGCCCTGCTGGTCTCACTAGAGTCCTGGTCTGACCCCCACTGGTAAGCTCCTCCTCTGCTATGATGGCCTTATAGATGGCATCGTGCAAGGTTTGAGGCATCAAAATCCTAACATTTGCATGCAAGCTGTCGTTAAGGCCAAACACGAACCGGGTGACCTTAAGTTTCTCTATGTTAAGGTGCAGAGCATACCGGAGCAGCTCCATAAAATGTGCCTCATACTCAGGCACCATACGACCTCCCTGTCATAATGCGTTGAACTCATTGAGCTAATGCTCAATGAATTCCTCTAAAATATACCTCTCTCGTAATCGTTCCTCGAACAATTCCCATGACACATCTTCAACGACCATGTTCAGCTACGGCAGGAGTGTCTGCCACCATAGAAGAGTGCTCCCCTTTAGTTGAAAGACCACCATGCGGACCTTCATGTTGGAGGTATAATCATGAAGTGCGAAGCACATTGCCATATTCTCCAACCATGCCTCGGCGGATGCGCCGTTTGGGGCACCAAAGAACTTGGGAAATTTGACCTTCTCAAGTTCACAGTGAATGCTACCAGTAATGACCAGTGCATGCGACAGAACCTTAGCGGGTGCTAGTGCCCTGGCCTCATCTCTGTCCAAGTGGCTGATCAGTGCCTCGGACATGCACTGAAAAGACCTCATCATCTCAACAACATCGCCAACTGTTATCTTCTCCTGTCCAAGAACCTACTCATCTCCCTGGGGGTTAGACCCCTCTGGCGTGGGTGCTACTGGAGGCGTCACGCCTCCTCCCCTAGCACCCCGTCGTCTACCTCCGCGACGTCCTCTAACCATGATTACCTGCACGTGCACAATTAACTCGATCAACAACTGTATAATTAAATCATGTCAACGAAAGTTGTAGAGATCCCAAGTCGCGAGTCGAACCCGCTCTGATACCATATGTAATGAACCCCCTTTCGTTACGACAACAAACTCTGATAACAGGTGCAAAAGATTTTTTTTTTGTGTTAAGGTGTGTGCATGTGTGTACAAGGAAACAACACATTCAACTCTGCGTCGCCACCCGACGATGAATAAGACGCAACCATGATGAACATAACAAGACGACAAGGATGCACAACAAGTAACTACATGCGTAAACGACGATCAACGACAAGAAGTAAAACTGACTACCCGCCCGTCCTACCCTACAAGGTTAGGACCTCCAAGACACATAAGCAACGCTCAAGCCCAGGTTCCCATCGATTTTAACCATTTAAGGTATCATGGCTGGCGACTATTCTAAGGAACATGGAGGTGCTACATCTCGCCCGACATGAACATACCAAGCAACGAAATTATGACAATCAAGCACAACAATAATTAAATGAGCAACCAAGTCTTCTACGGGAGCGCAAGTCAATTAATTGCGAATCCAAATATTAGCAGTCCAATCAAATACGATTTTCATTAAGAAGGCACTTTCAATGAATTGCAATTTCCCACTCACAAATCATAACAACTTTTGGACTTAGTTCAAGACCTTATCTTTTATCCACCATCAATGATATTTAATTTCATCAACACTACCATGAAATAACCACCATTTTTCATTTTATTTTACAATAACTATGTATAATGAACAATACATTACATCCGATATGTTATCTATAATCATTCAGTAACCTTACCATAAAATGACTACAATGTCCACATTAACGGTTCCATAACCATTAGCTTTAGCCTTAACGTTTCATTACATAACCATTACCATAAAACAATAATAATATTAGCATTACATTACTATAAGCATACATTCAGCATCACTTTCCATCTATTATTATTACTCTACACCAATAACAACATTAACATTAACCCTTCCCTAAGCATCAGCTTTAACTTGAAATCATGGCAACTGATTAGAAGACCTTAAGAAGTATTTCATCTCCTATGAGAAACAAAAGTTACAAGGACCCAATATTTTATTAAAAATAACTAGTTTCTTACGCAAGGAACACTAGAACGAACTCATTTAGCTTCTTATAGAGTATCCACTAAGCTATAGAGTAAAGAGAACCCACTCTTATAACATGAAACTAGTTGTTCATCAAATTGTTATTATTTTGGTTATTTTTATTCTTGGTTTGAATTGAATAGTAAAGTGTAAAGGTTCTTTTTCTATTACTCAAAATTCCTCCCATTTAAGTTTTCTAATTGAAAATTTAATTTATTTTTCTTAATTATTGTCCTTGTTATAAATCTAAGTGAGTCCAAAGAAGCAACATTTTGGTTTATTTTGGTAGAGTTGTGTAGGAGTGTTAGTTCAATTCAAAAGTATATTAGTTTTCTATAAATCAAACACAGCGAATTAATGTAAAAATTCTTAGGGTTTATTGCAGAGTGTTTCATCAACCTCTCCTGCAATTAAATTAGGCAGTTAAAGTCTGACATTTAAAATAGAAACTGACACTTAATGCAAGGTAAACACCAGGCGCACGAATTCACAGTTTTGCTCAGAGGCTTCCACTGCCCGAGAATCGCAACCTAAAACTGTAGAGGTCCAGATCTTGTGCCTAACTCACGCCGTCTCTCACGCACACCTCACTGCTAAAGGAATAGACTGCCTGTCCATTAATTAGAAGCACCGACCCCAAATAGGAGTTCCGTCTAACTCCCAGGTAAAACACTAGCAAAAATCTGTAATAAAAGGCTGTCAGGCAAGGAGTGTCGTGCGTGGCAGGCTACGAGGTAAACGCAACCACCAGGAAAGGAAAATCAACACCGTCAACAATTTTACAAAGGAGGGCCATCGACACACCTTCAGGAGTTCGCAGCAATGTTACACAGTCTGAAGGCAAGACGTGGGTATTCTATGGCCATACAGTCATGGTTTCCAGCAACGGTGGGGCACAGCAGGCAGAGGGCGTTCGATTGGGAGCCAACACATCATTCAACACAAGGGGATCACGCAACACTGCATAGTCACAATCGTGGGAAACCAAAACACAGTCGACCAGACTTACTAGACGCCGAGAGGACATCACACAGTCAAGTCATGGTTTAGCGGTGCCAGGGTGACAAAATTTTCGTGAGCAGAGGGCATTGTGTGTGAAATTTCTTTAATCAAAAGGGGCATCTAAGGTAAAAAGAAATCGCTTCCACAGGAGTCGTATGAGATATATTCAACATATATTACAGTAAACCACCGGGACGTATCACATTTTAATTTAGCATTCTGGAAACATTTGTTGAGTCGGAATATCCGAACCTCAGATATATATATTTTTTTATAATTTTTTTTTTTTTAAACAAAAACATCCCCACAACTCGACGAGCTGAGACTCAACCATTTGCTAAATTCCCTAGAGTAAGATTTTTATTGATCCAACACCCTGGCAGTCTGGGACGAAGGACTTGTAGCTGAGTCAACACTGGGAATCGATCAGCTGACCAGAAGTTCAATACAAGGGTTGGCTGTGCAATTCACCCCTAAGACCAAAAGCACAGTTGAAGGGTAGAGGACGAGGTTATTTTTAGTGGCTAAACTAAGTAATAATCAAGCAAGGGTTGTTGTTGTCAAGGAAAAACTTTACAGTCAACAAGGGTAAAACAAGTGGGGGTGATGACAAACACATATTTTGCATTGACCAGATATAAGGATAACAAAACTAGAATCAAGAACTGTAGCAGAGATTTATACAACTTAACATCAATTCTCTTTTTTTTTTACCTTCCCAAAATACGCGCAGATCCGTATAAACCCTTAATACTTTTAAGACATGCAAATTATAACAAGACATGCATTCAAACGAGTAATATTCAGTCAAATTTCAGTCATAAAACTTCATAAATTGAACAGACAACAATTTAGTTATAAATTCAAGCATAAAATTTCAGTCATAAGAAAATTTTTAGATACAAAAATTCAGGAAATTGCTCGGACATATTAACTAATCCATTTACATCCACTAATAATACACCTACATATTTAACCATACATTCTACACAGTCTATCATTCTACCGAAGGGCGTACCTTTGCCTGTTCGCCTGCTCCGAATGTTGTCTGCACGCTCCGTGCAATCCTGCTCATCGACCGTCGAGACTACACCGGTACCTCCCAGCCAATCGATAGGGGTACTCTGCTTTCCCCTTAGCCCCCCGAGCTGCAAAGGGGCCACACACTATCCAGATGGTGCACCTAGCTTCCCAGCTCGCCTCGCAAGGCCGAGCTACCACCCAATCTGAGCTGGAAAATCCCAACTCTCCACAAGTAATCGGTCAAGTCACAAATCCGGCAGCGTAACGTTACGCTAACAGTCGATTCCATTTTCTTCCTCATCTTTCCCTTCTTTTATAGAGTTGTCCAAACCTCACACTTACCCTAAATCACTTTTAAATTAAGTTTTAATAAAAATATTCTAAATATTCTCTTTCGCACAAGTGTCATCCATCCCCCTCTTTCCTCAAATAATTATTTTCTTTAAATTATTAATTTACTCATTTCCCTCACCCACCTAGAGTTGCCCCTAAATTTCCTCCTAGGTGTTCCTAGAGCCCCTTACATGTTTTAAATACTTTCCCTAAAAATGATGTTGCTAAATTAGATCAAATTAGAAGGTTCTTAATTGCAGATTCCTTACTATGTTGACCTTTCTTTTTACCATAAGTTCAACTCTTTCCCTTATTACATTTCCCCCATTCCTAAGTTTCCTAATTTTTTATTATCCCCTTCTTTCCCCTTTTTATTAGAGCCAAAATGGCAGTTGCGCTATTTACTCCTTCCTTTTATTATTAATTTAAAAATCTTTTTATACTTCCATAAGTTAAATAATTTATTTCTTCTTTACAATTTAAAACCACTGATTAATTAAATTATTACTCTCTTCATTTTACCCCAAAAATTATGAAGACTAAAACTATAACTTAAGTGGTTTTTAGTTTAGATTTTTATTTTTATTTTTATAGGATCTTTTCTTAAGGTTAAACAAAATTTTACCCTAGAGAAGTTTTAGACTTAGATTTAGGTTCTGAACTAGGCGACAATTATTTAGGGAAGTCGTTTTAAGAATTTCTTAATGTGTTAAAAGTCTTAGGGCCATCTAGGTTTGTTCCTTCATCAACATCAATGCGATGTGCCCTTCATGATGCACCACGTGCTCCAAGGATGCCACTCGCCACGTTTGTTTCTTTTGCACGACGTGCCCTTCAGGATGCACCACGTGCTCCAAGGGTGTCACTCGCTAACTTGTGTTTCTTTTGCACGACGTGCCTTTCAGAATGCATCACGTTCTCAAAGGGTGTCACTCGTTGACTTGTGTTTCTTTTGCGAAACCTGCCCTTCAGGATGCACCACGTGCTCCAAAGGTGCGAGTCGCTGACTTGACTGATTGGTAGACATCAATAACCCCTGGAGTCAACACTCTGCCAGGTGAACTTGTGGGAGACTAAGGGCCTTAAGGAATAAGGCCCCCGCCTTATTGCATGCCCCTTAGAATCATCGTGAGCGACTGACGCAGTTTTCCCTTACGACATCGTGGATCCTCTCGAACTAGGTAATCGTTAACCTACAGTTCTAGCCACGGCTGGAGTGCTAGTAGGCTCTGGCAGGGCTGTTGTCCACACCTCTCCCTCAACCTCTCTGGAAATCGTGTGTGGACCCTTTAATCCATATGTGAGTCTAGTTGTCAAGCTATCGTCAGCCTGCATCATCAACAATTGTGTCAGAACATGTCCACATCATATCATCAAATCAATGAAATATCACAGTAAATAAATCAACCCAAATAACACACTCCTTGACTCAATCCCGAGTCCAAGGGGTTCCATCGATGTCTCTGCATCTTCAAGGTCCAAAACCCTACACACTCAATAAAACTGAGTCAATAGAACCTGTCTATGCCAAAACAATAAAACATCATTTCATCTATCATAACACAACAAAAATCAAGGACAAGAGTTTTAATATCATAATAATCCAGATCACTTGCGAGCAAGTGTCCTCAAAGAATAATTTTATCAGTGCGCCCGAGCGGGATGTTACAATCAATATGAAAGATCAGAGGTTTTCCATGAAAGTTTT
Source organism: Picea engelmannii (assembly GCA_009831015.1). Lineage (NCBI taxonomy): Eukaryota > Viridiplantae > Streptophyta > Pinopsida > Pinales > Pinaceae > Picea > Picea engelmannii. The sequence continues at coordinate 96,344 of ML822525.1, read as the reverse complement.
GAATTATCTATCATACAAGAGGAAAATTTAGATGATCATATTATGTTGAAGAATTTATCACCAAAACAGAGTGAAAGTTTTAAGGAAAATGAAGAGGAATGTCTCGAGAATACCATTGTTAAATATCATAGCTCAAGATATTTTTTTCATGTGCTTATTTCTGATTCCTTTTACTCTTTATATCCTGATCTCTTCTTAGATTCTGGTGGATTTGATACTTTAACCACGGTATCTTACTCTTTTCCACCACAATCCAATCTTTTCGATATGCAAAATTTGGTGAAACTAATTCCAAACATAACACTTATCAAGTCGGATTTGATGCTCTTTCACTTTCATCACTCGAATGGAAAAATGACATGTTGCAAGATGATTTTACATGATTTATTTTTGAAAAAGACAATGCACTCATC